>JAAAKL020003398.1:0-23285 GCA_010016065.2 Carybdea cf. marsupialis auct. non (Linnaeus, 1758)
TAAGAGATATGAAAACTGTCCTGATTTTGATAGAGTAAAAATTCATAACTTTTTGTAAGTCCTTTAATAATTTTCTAGTACTTTGTTGTATTTTAATTTATGTCATGAGGCATATTAGATACGATTTAATATGTTTTGACCTTGTCACCTATAAATATAATATGAAGTCATAAAATAATCTATTTAATAAGTCAGTTTCAGGTACTTAAGAGTACACATAAGATAAAAAGGTAACTCATGCATTTCCAGAGAAAAGGCTCTAGGGCTTAAAAAAGAGAGAGTATTCCTATCAACAATAAGTACGTTGCCTATACTTGCAAGAACTCGACGATTTGCGAACAAGAAACTTATAAAATTATTACAATAAGTATTTGTTCGTTATTCAGTAGGTCTGTTTGTTCCTGGTATGATAGTTCCGAGGGGAGGCGTTTATGGGTATCATGCAACTTAGTATATAGTGCCAACAGTAACTAAGATCTGTATAGATGCATCACTCTCGTGTCAGAGGGAGTTACTACAAGTTTAAGGAAAAGTAATCAAATAGCTAAGAAAAAGTATAACGCTAACTCCGCAATTACTCTTGTAATCATATATTAAACGGAACAAAACATTTACATCAAAATGATGCAGGATACAACATGAAAGTTTGGCTGATTTAGTTAACAATCACCAGTTTTGTTTGATATCTTATCTTAATTTTATGTCATTAAGGTTTACATATTTTTGTAATTAAGGTTTTTTATTATAAAAGATTTACTGGTTAACTTATCGAGTACATAGATGGCAGAGTTTTGATTTTGATATTAGTGTTGTTGAAATAGTTTGAACAAGTATCGAAAGGAGGAAGAGAAAGCTGCCAGTTTAGCCTGTCCTTGGTAATAAATCATTTTTCCGGATTAAGAAAACATCAAGGTGTTTGGGAACAGGTGGTTGTATTTTTGTGTTCATCTGACCACAGAAGTAGAGTGTCGTTTCAATCATGATAATAGGCATTTCAGAACATACAAGAAGATAAAAGGATGTCAAAGGTAGAAGACATCGGAGGAGCGTAGCAGTTATTTTTAAGGTGGTGGGTGGTCACCCTATAGTTTAAACTTACAAAATGTATTCAGTGAATGCATAAAAAAAGTACTTTGGCCAATAGTGGATGGCAAATGTCTTCAAGTAGACATAGTTGTTATGGTCTTGCATAATATTCTGCTAAAGTTTATACATTGTGCGATAGCCTCTTTATTGTCATCGCTTAAGCTTAGATGCTATATTTGCTCCTCATAAAGTATCACATAGAAATGACTTGAGTGTTTCTAAAAACCGAATTTCTGCCTGGTTTCTTTAGATGTGGAAGTGTTATTGCAAATATGAGCATTTGGTTTAAAAAAATCAATTCGGATCAATTTCTTCAAGTTCAAGATGAATTGGAAGAGAAAGGTGTACTTGGATCACTACCTATTAAGTTACTACAGATTGATGCTGACAGTGGTAAGTTGCGTTGCGATTATGACATTACTCATCATTTAAAATCATCATAATAATGATAATGATTTCAAAGGTTCCATAGGCTCTTTTAGCTTGCTAGTTATTTACCCTGATAGAATGTCTAGCTTTACATGAGATTTTGGGTTGAAAATCTTTTGACGGTTGTTTTCTTTACCAATCAAAAACAGATGGGAGTTAGTAAATCGTATTAAGAATTCACAAAATATAATCTTCACAAATGACAAAGTTACTCGTTATACAGATCCCTACTTGGTGGTAAATTTAAGTTGCTCTGCAATATCAAGTATACATTTTCTTTTCAATATACAACAGTGAATTGCTCTAAATCCTTTTTGAGCTCAGAGTATCTTACGATCATTGAAAGCAATGGGGAAAATTTGTTTTTGGTATCAATTAATTTCAAAGTTTATATGATTCAAACATGCATATATTGTTTCGTAATTTTCCGTTTAGTTCCAGACGCTGCCAGTGGAATTCAAGCTGCTTCTTTCTCACCAACGTCGATAAATGTGTCATGGTCTCCAATCAACGTCACTTCATCTAGTGAAAAGGTATATATTTATTATGTTTTTTACAAAAAGCAAAGTGGAGGAATGTCATGGGAAAATGACGCTGTCAATGGAACTAAGACCTGTATAGACAGACTAAAACCGTTTTCTTTCTACTACGTGAGAGTGGTAGCATCCTTTTCATACGGCAATGGGCTTGCATCGAAAGTAGTGAAAGTACGAACTATGCCGACAGGTATATCCTAGCTTGTAATTATTTATAGCGTTTCTCTGTATTTCCTATGCTACTGTGTTGTTAAATCTTTGCTGAATAATTTTCCAAGAAACTTTAATTTCTTTGTCGATAGGATTATAAGATGAAAAATGGGATGGCTTTATGTACTTTAAGTGAGACATATTGCTGTTGGAGAATAAATATTAAAGATGATAAAAAGTGCTGAAAATTCTCTATGCTAGACAGAACGCATTTCTACGATCACAGAATAAGTCAGATATTTATTTCTTGCCAGAGTGTAAGCTTTATCAATGACTTAATGGAGTTTCTTATCATGGAACTTTCACTTTTTAAAAGCTATAGTATCGAATACATATAGCTAGGGAAGAAAGCAAAACCAAATATTTGCTTATCATATAATTGGCAAAGCAAATACAGATTTCAATCCACCAGAATAAAATGTGATATTTCGATCTTTATTCAGGTTATCTTGAGTCATCGACTTAAATTGAGTTTCAACATGTTTCTCATCATCGCAGTCTTGGGTTGGTCAAATGCTAGCCCAGTGCCTTGATCCTAAATACGTAAACCCAGATTGTCTGATCGTTCTGATCTCGCATGTACTGTCCCGTTATGACCATTTTGGTGTGCGTCCAAACCAGATTCTAATCGGAACAACAAATGCCCCACAAAAACTGAAAGCCAAGTTATCCCTACAGTAGAGAACGTCCAGGCGATGTTAATTTTTACATGCATTCCAGTACGTCAGGCTCTCCGAAAGCAAATCGCCCAACGACTCATTGCGTTATACCGTCTCAGATTGTACGCAAGTTTCTGGCTTTAGTTCTAAATCAGTTGGGTTTCGACAGAGTTTCTCAACGATGTTTAAATGAGTAGTTAACAGCCTGGGAAAATATCCTCCTTCCAATCCCCCGTTTCTCTTGGTGGCTTCTATAAATATAAATCTGGTGCCGTTTTCTTACAACTTCTGATATTATATTCTATCAGAATCAGTTTTTGGAAGATTACAATTGATGTCACCAAAGACATTGTGCTTTTGATGTCCCTGTTCCTCAACATATCCTTCCATGAGCATGAATATCCTCTTGGAAATTGTTATGTAACTTTTACGTCTCTGCTTAAGATAAAAGTAGGGATTGTATGGCCTATAGGAGAAGCTCTCCTTTGTTGCTTCTTTTTATTTGCACCTTTGTGTCTTAAATATATTAAGATATGCTATACAAGTCCAATTCCTATCCAAAACAATCGACAAAGAATATCGTACAAAGAGAAATTTGATGAATAAGAAACATATCAAATATGATTTCCTTCAACCCTATTCTTGAATCAACCCCCATACGGAAATGCAAGAAAAACCTCAGTAAGGTTGACGCCTACGGATAAGGTTAACGCTTTAAAAACTTTGTTAATTTTAAAAATGTACCAAAAATCATTTCCTACAATTATTACATTCAACAATAGAATTATTATCATGTTAGGTAAACAGGATTGTTAGATGTCTTTGGCAGTCTGATCAATGAATCATCTCGATTGTTTCTTCTCATAATGTATAATTGCTTTAATATCTCTTGCTTTCGTAGTGCCATCGGCGCCCCCTACGAATGCCAAGCTGTCCATCATTACACCGACAGAGGCTTACTTTGAGTGGACACCAATCCCAAGTAATAAACGTCGAGGTCCATTTCTTGGACACAGAATTTCACTTCGCAAATACAATGAACAGGAATATACCCATATTGACATACCAGATGGCGTTCACCGAAAACTTGTTAAAGGTCTAAAGCCGTACAGTCTATATTGGTTCGAAATGAAAGGGGTCACAACTGTCGGTGAGGGAGAGTCCAAGGTCCTAACAGGGAGGACACCAGAAGGGCGTAAGCAGTTAGATCTCAAATTTCATCGTAATTGTTGATTTTTTAAAGTGCCCTCCTCTTTCTCATTCCTTTTAAATCGGCTTTTGTTCAACTTTAATGTTAGGTTTATGTTCACATGAATCGTCCTAAACCGGCCTATCTGCTTTGTCTTTTGTGTTTAGGTTAACCTATTCCAGTTCCCTTTTGGTACCATTCCTTAAATATCTATAATTTTACTGTACAGTCTTCACTTGACCTTTAGCAATCTCTTTATTCACCAAAATTTTTGACATCTGATGATCTTGCTTTACTGATAGAGAACTTTTCCTTTCATTAAATTTGCTTTCAACGACATTTAAATTAGCTCTTCCAGAGTAGGTTTATGATTGGAACTGACCTAAGATCATTATTTATTTTTTCGTAATCGCCCGTAGTTGATCATAGCTATGTCGTGGCATGTTATTATCATCGAGCAAAGAATCCTACCATAATCAATTAATTCTGCTTTTATCTGTATCTTAGTGTCCAAATAGGCTACGCTCTAAATCGAGTATGCCACCCCAAAAAAATATACTTGACTGGACTTAACTATTTTACTTAACATCAATTATCGCATGGAAACTTGATTCTTGTGGAGTACATTTAAAGTAAGAAAAAGTTCGAAGCCTAGCATTTTAGTAATATACAGTAACTGTGCGTTATTATACTCGTCTGTCATCTGAGACATAATACTTCGAAATTAGTTTTAGATCAGTAGGCAGCAAATCATTTAACTAAATATGCCAAAATCATTTATTTTTGTGATTTATCACAATGTATCAATTATAGCTTCATTATGATATCATTCACTGGCTATTATTTACATTTGTAGCTCCTGGTATTCCCCCCGTTACATCAATCCGTGATAAATATTCTATGACTGAAATCGAAATCTTTTGGCATCCTATACCAAAGGATCAAATCAATGGTATACTACGTGGCTATCGTATATACCTTCAACAATTAAGATCATCGGGAGAGGATGTGATTGGAGCACCAATGTACAAACAGTTTGAAGTTGATGCATTCACTCACTATTTGAAAGTTAAGCAGTTGGAAAACTATAGGACATATGGGGTTAGTGTTTCTGGATTTACTTTAGGAGGAGAAGGGCCTAGGAGTAATCAGAAAATAGCAGGTACATATATGCATTTTTAATTCTCAATTCTCTAGATCCATATGAATAGGTTATTCTGATGAAAAGTACAAGTAGCTAAAAAATCACATATAGTTTGAAAAAAATTTATATCCCTAGTTTTTGGTGCTTATTTGTATCATCGACGGAGAAAACAGTTAACTTCACAAAGCAATTTTATCATTCTTCCTCTCTTTTCTTGTTAACATTCACCTTATGCCCTACAGTATCTAAGCTATTAATTTCTTCACGATCGTGCTGTCTTGAAAATTATCGGTTTTCTCCTCTGACTATACAAGTTAGCATCGTAAGGTAAAACACAGAACGCCCCTTAAACTATGACTGATTTCCTAGGTTTTGAGAATTTTGATCCTGAATATAAACTGTTGTAAAGGCTACAAACTGTTTAGGCAGAAAAGAACTGTTACGTTTGCTTTTAATGGAGTTCCGATAACATGGATCTAAATAGTAAGTAATGGGACTGTTTAACAAAATAATTTAGCTGATGAGCAAACAGAGCTAAATTACTAAACCACGTAACCTCCTACCAGTTTAATTGTTTGTTGTATTTAGTAAATAAACAGTTTACTACTCATGTAGTTTGCACCGTAAGAACACCGTAACCGGGAAAATAAATGGAACAATCTTTAGACGAAAATGTTACCCATGTTCAGCATAGTTGACGTTAATGTCTTGTAAACACATCCTAATCTATGTCATAGTCACTGTTAATACTATCGCCCCCTGTATAATCATGTTTGTAATAATCAAGGTTATCAACAGCATCTAGCTTGCAGTATAAAGGGGGAAATAATCCGTATCAAGAGTTTCGTGATCAAAATCGTCTTAATGCGACATTACGACTACAATAATATTTGTTATTGTGATTTACACAGTAATTCTCATCGACACCATTCCGATAGTCGCCTTTTCCAACATTAGACATCCTCATTTACGTAGTGATAATTATTTTCATTATACATTTTCATCACATCTTTGTGAGTGCCATAGTCATCGCCGTGCTTATTATCGTGATTGTTTTCATGCCTTCATTTTAACACTCTATTCCTTTCTTTAATTATCACCATCCTCAATGTCAAGTTTATTGTCATCAGCATTACTATCTTCATCGTCGTCATTCTTATCAAGCTCGTTGTCGATATCAATATCGATTTTCAACTGGTTGGCAAAGAAATCCATTTAACCTTATTCTGCTCACTTTTTTTTATAACTGACTCTGCTCCAGAAGAGCTAAGTATGTAAAGGTACGAACGTTTGGTTTAATTCAAATTTAGACTTTTTTGCAGCAAAGTTTTGAAACTTCTTGTATACGGTGCAGTATAAACAGAGGATTAAAATCATTGTTACTCAATTTAACGAATCTTTAATTAGATGGACACTTTGACTCATAATGAGATTAATACAGTTCTAGTTTGGTCTATTTTGGGGCAAAATACCACTTTTGAAACGACAGGTCTGCCATTTAAACATTAAAATACCGCTATTTAATGACAGGTTGAAGAAAAATGAAGTGAGAAGTTTCAAGTCTCTAGCATTTACGGGAGGGTTTCCAAGAAATGGAATGATATTTTCTTTCTGATTCTGATGAAAACTGTGATATTCTTGTTTACACAGAGACATGCCGCTGTCCTCCAGTTGTGTATTCTAACTGGTGTGAGTTGAGTCCATTCGTTATAAAAAAGAGTGGACGTCCAACGGACGGAGTTTTCCCTTTGCTGTTGATGAAAATAATGAAGAAAATTTGCACCTGCTGCAATTCTTATGTCACGAAACTGACTTTATCTTACACTAAGTCAGAAGATCCTGCCGAAGCCGACACTAAAATTGCCGTTCGGAACAGAATCAACGATATTGACATGCATTTTAGTTTTCCAGTTTTGGGTAGATCAATATCTACGACGTTCAACAGGGATTTCGCTTTTGTTGCTGTCTCCAAAACACCAGGGACAGCAGTCATCGTCAGAGACGAGAAAATGTACCAATCTGGTTTGGTCAATCTGTTGCGAAGTGTTGCACAGTGTTGGCCTCTGGTGCTAGTCTCTCTACTTATGGCATATCTAACAGGAATTATCGTCTGGTGTTTGGTGAGTCTGGACATGACATGATTAAAAAGCTATCTTTGATCTATTACTAACTGCTACACTAATAATTGTTTACAGACGGGGGCATAAAAGAGTTTCGACAAATCATCTATAAATCAATAAACAAAGTGAAGACATTGTCATTGTATCATGAGAACTAGACTATCACATTTCTAAATGTTATATAACCATGCTCTCATAATTTTTCATTACGAAAGATAGATTTGTAGAAACGTAGGATAATTAGCCAGTCCTGCAGTTGCATTCGCACTTGCTGCAGGGTGCGTACATTTACCAGTAAAGATAAATATCAAAAAAGGATTTGAAGACACCATTAAATGAAGAACAGAAGTCAATGAAGTTGTGTAGTTTAACATTGATAAAACTTTACTAAACTTTTCTCTTAAGTAAAGGTAGTCTCATATTCTATAGATCGCAGGGATGTAATATAGTAGAGAGTAAAATGTTCTGAGACACGGTATAGTGAGGTAGGATGGCCAGTTCCTTTCCCAGCAGCCTTTATCCTTCACTAACTAATACCAGCTTATGCTTTTTAAGTAATTAACTGCCTAGCCGCATTTCCATTGCGGACAATGAAGACAGAATTTTAGACTTAAGGTAGTCTCTGTACCTCTCTAATTCCAAACCATTAGTATATAAATATATATATATACATATACATATACATATATATATATACTGCTATAGGAGAAGACCTGTCAAAAAGGATTTTTTAGGATGAGGATAGGGGAACATCTGTGTGCATGCTGACCTTTTAAGACATGTTATATCATAATGGCGTGTCCATCATTCAACTGGACGGAATGACATACATTCCTATTCCAGTTTCGATATCGATTTTAGATAACTATATCATGTCAAAATGCCTTCTCGAATGACTGAGTGCGTTAAGACCGTCTTGTGATCTGTATCATTTTGAAATAGGGAAGACGTTATAAACATATACTTTCTGTTCTAACAACTCACAATATTATTAGAAGCCCTAACTTTCATTGGACACTTAATGTTATCATAACAAGTTTGTCAGTAACTTCTTGTAATCACGTCAGTTGACAAAACTTACGTGGACACTGATGACAAATATCAGGACACAGCTATTTGCCATGTTGACCATTTTATTGCTATATTAAGCAGGCATACTTGCCTACGTAGGATATTTTGAAAGGAAAGTTGAAGACTGCATGTACTTTTTTTTGTCATAGACTTTTTTCAACGGTAAAATGAGCGGTAGATCTCTGCAAATGTGTCGCCTTGCAGTCTTTTATACCGCTCTTGTAGCATTCGTTTTGTTAAGAGTTACATGATGACTTTTCTTTACAGTCTTTACCCTAGTTTAATATCTGCCCTAAAGGCTACTTGGTATTCTTCTGCTGTCAACGATACTATAGAAAATACACTTTTAATCGCAATGTAGGAGTCACTGTATCAAGGTCGATGTGTCCTAGATAATATCCAAAAAATGTCAAAAATAATTATTTAAAATTAATCTCTTATTATCACTATTTTTGTATTTAGGATCAATTTCTTAATCCGGATGAGTTAAAACAAGGCAATATAGTAATTGGATCCTTACAAGGATTTTGGTGGGCTTTCATTACAATGACAACTGTGGGGTAAGTTCATTCTTCAGATTTAAAAGTAAGCTTTGCTTTACATTTTCATAGAGAATGACATTCCTGTTTCCAGTTGACGTCTTAAATCTTAAGCCTAAAATTAACACCAGTCTTAAAATAATGTAATTTCTTGGCACGTGACATCCCAAGCAGCTTCAGTACGTATACAATATTGAATACTGTTTTCAAAAATCAAAACAAGTAGTGGCATTATTTCTGTACTGTATTAGTATATGTTCCGCTTTCGTAGCACAGTAGGCTAAATTCAAGAGGAGTAATTCCATTAGATTTCAATGTCAGAATTTCAGTAACTTATTATTTTGGTAACCCTGATGATTTTTATACTCCTCTTTACTGGCTTTTAAAATATATGTTGATTAAAATAAAGAACATTTATCATTCGTTATTTTTGAATTTACCGACATGTTTTGTCATCTTCCTTTTGCCTAGTTACGGTGATATCACGCCAAAATCTTTCAAGGCCAAGTTTGTCAGCATTTTTTGGGTTATGAGTGGACTTATTTTGGTTGGAATTATAACTGGTTCCATCACAACAACATTGACAACATTGAGTTTACCTCCAATGGCTACCATTTATGGTTCTAAGGTAAAAAATATGCACTTTCCTTGATAATTGTTTGCAAAGAACTTCTATCTCTAAAATCGGCTTCCTTGGGTTGTTGCTTAACTTAATGGCCCGGTTAGCCCATTCAGACTTTCACCTTTATTCGTTGCAGTTTCTTCTTTCCATCTAGTCGTCTATCAGAAGCTTTCTTCTTTTGCGTCATGGGCTTATTTTCTCAAGCTAAACTTTTCCTGCATTAGTAGTAAACCTGTTGCTTAAAAGCCTGGTCCTGCAAATGTTACTCTTTCTTGTACGACCCTAAAGAATTCTCTTCTCCATCTCACACGTAGTAGCTGTGCATTTGCTACTTGCTTTCTCCGACCAACTAATAAAAACAATTTTAGAATCAGCATCCAATACTTTCTAACCTGTGCTTTTATTTGGCTTGGATAGTCCGTGCAGTTAACAAGCAGTTTTAAAGCACATAATAAGAAAATGCAAAGTATTAAATATATCATGGAACGCACTCAACACTCACGACAATATCTATTTAACTCAACTTAAAAACAATATAAAACAGAAAGATTTAACACTCGTATCATATTCTATGAAACTCCTATCTCCGCCCCGTTTATATTCATTTTCATTCTTAAAAAATCTCATTTCAAGATTCTTTATTGATTCTTCTTTAAATATATTTATTATCGGTTCTTATTTTAAAAAATTCGTTATTTTAAAGAATTCCTTATTGAATTTTCTTAGAAGATTTTCTGTATGTTTTTCTATAGAAGATTTTCTCTTAGTTTGTTTTTAGGCTATTTATTATTGTTTTCTCTTAGAAGGTATGCCACATTTTGTAAATTCTGTGAAAAACTTCTAACACGTAAAAGCAGTGGTTTCGAAACTTTGCCGCCTTACAATCTATTGGTGACTGGTGATTCCATACACATTTTTATGATAAACGTTTACTCGACTTTATGTTTAATGCTATTCAACGCTGGTCTGAAATTTTTACAGTTCAGTTCCTTGTATCGCGAGTCATAGTACGTTGGCCTCAAACAGAAAAGATAAAGCAGCCTCGCGATGGTAAATGATTACAAAGACGATCAACACTTGCAGTACCATTTTTGAAAAATCGAGTATAACTCAAAAGTTTGAATCCGAACGGTACCGAAACATATCTCGGAATGGTTTTAGCCAAAGTAACAAATTGTTCTTGATTAAAATTATCATGGACAGGAAACTCACCAACAGAATACAAACGGATTGTTCATGAAACCAAAGTAGATTTCAAATTTTTTGAAAATGTGCAAATTGCTGTGAATTTTTTTTCATTGATTTTGATTTGGTTGATATGTTTTATAGTATTCACTGCAAGGGTACTATTAAGTCCTTATCGAATTTTGTAAGCTCAATGGCGCTCTTATGGTTCCCAAGATCCTTCTAGAAACCCCCCAGTCGATCAAAACCTTAGTTTTAGGACCACTGGCCTAGACAATATCTAACTTTCTCTTTATCAGAACCGGTAGTTCCAATGTTGTTCATTTGTTCTGGTTTAAATTTTCTTAGGTTTTCATATCTATGCCTATTCTTTTGTATTTCAGTGTGGTACAATCTGCCCGAGTTATGAATATGACTTAGCAATCCGAAGAAACGGGAAATTAGATAAAGGTAATATTTAGTTTTCATTATTTTGATGATACCATAAAATGATGTAAAACGTCTGCAGACCTCTTTTCACGTAGGGTAGTCATGGTCTCTATTGAACTTCGGGCACGTTTTTCACTAGATAGCAACGTGCGCAAACACTGTATTTACATTCACCACATCGACCTTAAACGATTCTAGCTATTTAGTTAAGCTCATGGGGTATGCGCCAATAATTATACTCAATAGATATCATGAAGAATATTACAAATTTTGTTCAGTTTTTTACCGTTAATACTATCCCATGCAATAGATAGAAAATCCTGAAAACGTGGATGTAGCGAGCCAGTTTTGTCGTAGAGAGGAGGGGGAACGTCAACCTATTATAAGATATATTTACTGTCTAATGAACTTTGTCAAGAAAGCTTTGTATAGAGATATTTGCTAGCACGAGATTGTGCAAAATTCATTCTCCTGAACTGGTTACCCCATTTTCTTCCATATCCGTCAAGAATTTCGACTGCCAACCGATTCCCTTTATTTATTACAAATCAACTATTATTTGCCCTTTGATTGGAAAGTCGCATTGTGTTGTATCATTTGCCTCACTAATATTTATGTATATACCCCGACGTGTACAACTTATTTAGTTTGCTATCATATTTTATTATCGCTGTAATTACTATTATTGGGATAAGATCTATCATCAGCTGCCATAAGTTAAATCAATTAAATGGTTTCTAAAGATTTCTTAACAATTATTTTTCATTACGTCAAGGATTCCTTTAGATTTTTAGTGATAGAAAATTCTCTTTTTCACCGTGCTTTTTTAAGCCTCATTTTTTGAAAAGGAGTAGTCACTCCCCTGTTGGTAAAATTTACCTTTTTTACTCTTTCCGCGTTTTCCAAGAAATGAAATACCTAAAATATTCATCTAGCAATGAGATGTTATCATCCTAATCATGCAATTCCAAATAAAATGTTTTCTTATTGAGAACGGCAAACTCAGAACTATATTTTTATGCGTGCAAAGCGATGGTTGCTTTAAATGGTACTGATAATCCTGCTCTTGTACTCGCTCTATCTGGACAATTGCAATATTCGGTTGCTAACATCATTTAACATAAAAAACAATATATAAATTCATGAAAAGATAATGTTTCTTTCTTACTTCAGATGATTTCCTGTGCTCTTAATAAATGATATATAATTCGTAGCTGACTAAGTCTACTGGACAATAATGGTGAACAGACCGTGAAAGATAAACTATCATGACACTGCTGACTGACATTTAGAAATAGGTGGTGGTAGTCTTTATCTGTCAATAAACCGGAGCAAACCGCAAAGTTGTAAGGGGAGAAAATATATATATTCAGATATTCAGATCAAATCTGATAAAGAGGGTTAGGAAGTGAAAAGAATAATTTTGGAAAACTCGATATCCATTCATTTCTAGTGTCTTTTTAATGCTGAATGACATATGCTGCTACATTTTTTGCAGACTCGTGTTACAGCTCAGCAGAGGAAGTTTTTCAGGCACTCGCGAACTATAAAGTCGACGTTGCGTTATTAAACGTGCTGATTGCTGCAAAATATCAATCAAGACTTAAGGAATTGCATTTTCTGGTCCCCAAAGTAATACGAAGTAGTCTCTCAGAGGGACTTGTTTTATCAGGAGAGATGAAGAGACTTGAAAAAGACATAAGAAGTTCAGTAACAGCTAATCAACTTTGGATTGAAACATATCTTGAAAATCGAAGTAGTGATTATCAGGTAAAGAGCGATAAGCTACTCATAAATGTGAAGTATTATCTTCTCATAATTGGCATAATGGCATGTTAAGAATGGATATTTTCTATTACTAGTGTAGGAAGACCTTTAACCAACTGGGAGACATTATGCCTATTGATTCATTTACTACAAGAAAGACTATCTTTTTTTCATTGGATTATTGATTGCTATATGTTATTTCCTTATCCCTTAAAGTATTAGAATTCCTATCCTTTCCGCTTCACTTTGTCATCATAGTAACGGATGTAAAACAGACTAATTTAGCAGGACCTAACCCTTACCCTCCCGGAAGCTGGGAACTACAGCTCCTTCTTGCCATCAAGTAATGATGTTGCTGCTTAATATATGTATCTGGTTCCTTGCGGCTGTATACTGAGAAGCCAGCTACCATTACCATTTCCTTGACCTTACGTTTTACGTATCGCAAATGTCTGCCATTAGTTTTTTTTGTAAGAAAATGTAAGTATAGTATGTTAAATAATAAGAATATCTTTCTGAGGCTGGACCTGTTATTTTGGGTATCTTTAAGATAATTTTATATAATTACTTTATAATATACTTATAAGAACGTTCAGTTTATTCTCATTGGACAAGCCTTGACTAGTTATTTTATCAATACTGGTATTCTCCGAGGACATGTTTAGTTCTCTTTTCTATCTTCTTCTCCGTCTTTATCCCGTTTCCTCTGATTATCTACATTATTTTGGATCAAAGCAGCCTTTTAAAGTGTATTAAAACTCTTTCCTTGTTAATTTGCTCAATATTTCAGTGTGAGAAAATATTAATTTGTCTCTTTCTGGTGTTGCATAAAGTTTCGAGTAAACTTTAATCAGTTTTTATCCCTAAAACCATTGCATCATTCAGAAAATCCATTTAAAGTTGTTGTTATAAGATACATTGTTCCTTCCTTGTTAACATATGTATTACCACAATGTTGAGATACATCATTTTTGTAAGCAATAAAAATTTTGAGCATTTATTGCAAAATTGATTTTTAGTTTAAAAAAAGAAGTTAAACACTTTTTTAGGAAGATGCTATCGTAAAATGTCTTCGCCTTTCATTTCACTTCAAGTTTGCTTAAAAAAATTGAAATACACAAGTTCTTGTTAATTCATTTATATCATGTAGTTTGACCAGGCTGTTTCTAGTCAAGATCAAAGAATATTTAATGCTGAGCATAAAGGATTCAAAGATACTATGCTTGGAACAGGGGGCTTATGGCTCTCAGTTTGTTTTGTTTGCTACTGCACATGGAAGTTATACCATATACAAAAACGACGAAAGGTTCACCCAGCTTATGTCGGTATGTTGGACTTTTCCTTGCTTTTTATGGGTTTTTTAAAGTTAATGATAACTCTGAAATACCTTCTTCCCTAGCAGTTATTCTATAAAGTTTTGTTGCCAGTAAATCAAATTGAATTTATTTCATGAGTCTTTCATCTTAAGAGACGAGAATCAATATATCAACAAACAAATAACTGCACGTATGATAGTTTGAATGTGAAGGGTTGGCATTCTTCAGAATCAGGGTTTAGATCAAAATTAGCTTCGGGATCAGCTCTTGTTTGTGCTATTGCTGGCAGGTGTTCTCCGCAAACTTTTCCATCGTTGCCTGTCTTCAGCTTTTTATGTCCATAAAGCTGCTGCTGTTCTCCAGAGCATATTTCTCGAGAGCATGTTCGACTCCTCAAGGTGTACTCCCGCTTCTTGCGATTTACTCGGTGCCTTTCTTTGCCCGTTTGTATATGACTATCATTTCCACAAGTGCAGCCTTTTGTCACGTTATACTTTCGACTCTCCATACCATTCCCTTTATTTTTGTAATCTCTCTGACAATTTCGTTCCTACTATTGTCTTTTCTTATAATTTTCAGCATTGCCTCCCCCATACTTCTCTGAACAACTTGAGTTTTTGCTTGTGCATTTTGGTGGCACACCATGCTTCACAGCCATATGTTATTGCTGGGAGAATAATCGTATTCATGATTCTCCTTTGTAAGAAAATAAGAAAAAAAATCTTGGGGAAGGTGGAGTAATTGCCACATCTTTACCATCCAGCTGTTAATCGTTTATCGATTTCTCTCCTTTTATTCCTGATGCTGTAGCTCTACCTTAATACCTTAATTTCCACTTACTTTTCTTTTTCGATGGCATAGTTGTCAATCGTTACTTACAGTTTTTAATATGTTATTTGGCTGCCTTACTGCTCATGATCTCTGTCTTCTTGACTTTTATTCTACTTTTCTTCCCTTCTGCATTTAGCGCATTGAACAATTTGCTCAGGTCTTCTCGGGTTTTTCACAAGAGTAGTCATCGGCGAATCTTAGGTTGTTCATGTAGTCCCTACTTTTACATACTCTGCTACTTCAAGTTGTGATTCTTCTACACTCTCTTACATCGCAGCGGTAAACAGGTTGGGGGATATGGTGTCTCTTTGCCTGACACCTTTTCAGTTTTCTTTTAATTTCTTCACTATGGTTCGTGTTGATTTTGGGTATGCAATTTTTTCATCATATTGATTGAAGCTCCTACATGTTCTACAATTAAGAGAGCAGCATCTCCTGGTGAGGTAAAATACTGTGAGATAAATTAACACTGAAATTAAAGTGTTGGTTGACACGTTTCTACACAATACGTCTTATCCATAAAAAATTGAGGATTAAAAATATTGTTGTTAATTACATGGCTGTCCTTGTTAGCTGATTTATACGTATCATGAAACTATATTTGAGTTTATTTGTAGAATTTAAGGAATGCAGTAAAGTTTTTTCATAACGATAATATAATTTCCTAAAGTCAAACTTGAATTTCAGTAGATAGAAGCGCACGCATTCTTCACTTGTATCAGTCATTCCTTATTTGAGTTACATGAAAGCTGTAGAAAGTTTATAAATTAGCAATCAAGAACTTTCAACCCCTTTTCTTTTTCACATAGATCCTGTAACGAGTCCTTTTGTCTGTGAAAAAATTGACATAGAGATTTTCAATTTCTGTAATGGAGTAACAAGTTATAAGAAAACAAAATTTTCTGGTTAATATATTATCCAAAATCTCAGTGTTAACTTACTATCAAAAGTTTCTGGGCAAGGTAACGCTTATTCCTTATAAATGCTAGTAATGAACGTTTAAATCTGCAAAACGAATCTACATAGGGTTATGAACTTGATTCGAATAACGAGACATTGTTTGGTACGAGAAACGACCTAAAACAAATCCCTACATCAGACCAAGGAATTATTAGATCCTGTTGTATATACATATGTACTGTTGTATCGTTCATTCCTATGTTTACATGGTTTTCTCTTACGACGTCTTTACATACTCCTTTAAAAGTGATTGGCCATTGATGTGATCATTAAGCATTTGTAGTAGAAGCAATGCCATTTTAGCTAATTCCTGAGCTATTATCGTTAAAGGGGATCTTTTGTTTATCTATCATCCATTTTTTATTATTTTGTTGTTGTTTGTTATTAACAATACAAGTGCCCCATAAAAAATTAAGAAAACACATGGTTTGAATGTGGAGATATCTTAAAAATGAACATGTGATACGAGGAAAAAGTTGAGAGCTATCTTCCTCCACTTTGCCACCGACGTTTTCGTAATAAAGGCCGTAGTTGATGCTACTTCATCATCTCTTTATGACGTCGACCTTTTAAGACCTTTTGATGAGAAACGAAACTAAAAGATAGAATTTAAGCTTTTAAAATTAAGCAGTTTTGACTACTAGAACCTTTTCCTAATTCATGTTAAAGAAACTCGATACTCTAAGGACCTAAACTTAAAACTAGCTGCTAAACAATATTGCAAATGTGCAAATTACGGTCTGTATCAAATTAAAAGTCCCGTTTATCCTTATCAATGATTGGACGATTACTTCTTTTAGAAAATCTGGAATTGATTGAAGACGTCACAGATTTAATTGTGCAATTTAAAGAGAATGTTGAGAAAAAAATGTACCAAGTGACTAGGACAATAACATTTGATAGAATCCAATTGGTGAACATGAAAGGAAATTACGAGAAGTGGCTTAGAAGGGTAAGTATTGCTAACGACATCTATGGATCATCAAATCGAAAGGCCCGTCCCAAATCTCGAAAACAGTCAACGGAATCAAATAAGATATGAACGAACTTTTAGTAGATATGTTATGCCTTAGAATATTATGAAACTGTACCTATGCTAAGCTAGCACTTCGCTTTTTCTCTGTTACATATTGCAAACTATATGTAATATGAGAATTTGCAGAGCCAACCAGAGTTATTGACTCCCCTCCTCCCCCCTCCTCTCTCTCTCTCTCTCTCTCTCTCTCTCTCTCTTCAATAGTAATTAGATTTGTTTGCTGAAGAGCTGGAGGGATTTTCTCCTTACAATGTTCCATATTTTTCAATACTTGTAGAATGATTGTGTATTAAAGATCGAAAGCTTGGTTAATCAGTGTTTTGTTCTTTGTCTCCTACATATTTTGACATGTCGTACCTACCCATAGTTTCCTGGGCTTTAAAATTTATAAGAAGACTACGATTTCCGCCTGGGAAATCGCTTACCTACATTCTAGCTACGTCATTGTGCTTGTAGCATTGGGTATTGGGCATAAAGGAAGCGAACATGCCGACATGCATTAGAAATCTCTGGAAGTCAAAAAACGGCAAATTAAGACGATCATGAAAGACGTTGTTCAAGTTTATGAAGCGATCAACAGATTGCCATACCCTGTCAGAAATAGCACAGTAATAAAGAAGAGGTGTAAAGAAATTTAGAGGGAAACAAGGAACATCAAATGTCTTTGGAATAAAGAACTGGATGCAGCATTATAAAACCTGGTTCATGGTGTTCACATCTCTCAAGACAGCTATCCGAGATCGCATCATCTCACTGTACTCTAGGGTACAGTTGAAAGCAACAGGTCTTGCACAGATTATCGTATGAGAAGCCACGATTTATTCTGCTTGTTCCTTTAAGAATTAATTTGTTACATGAGAGAAGAAAAGGAAAAGGAAGAAACGGATTTGCAACAGCAGTCCATAAAATGCTTATCTCAACTGTGTAGACAAAGATCATAAAGAAAGTTGTAAGCTTAGCTCAGGCTTTAATAACAATTAATCTTGATGATAAGCAGTTTTATAAAATTCAACGTATAAAAAATACCCCAGTGTCACACGAGCTGTTTTAGTTTCCAGCACGATTCAGAATGCAGCACAAAATTTTAACTTTGATATTTAAAGTAATATACAAAACTATATCTTTATATCTATGCAGACTTTTATCACCAGCCTTCTATGCAGCTCTCTTGGTGCACACGCATCCTTCTGCATGTGAACGAAGGAGATGGAACAAGCTTCCTCAGGCTGTTGCATCAGAGGAACACATTGAAAAGATCAAGGTGCTTTGAAAACATATCTTTTGAGCAAGCACTTCTCCGAATTTATTATTTTTTAATGATATATGAACTGCAGTGATGTTTTGCAGCCAGCACCAGTAGGTCATCAGCAGCAGACCAGACTTCACTGATGTTTCGGCCAGTTAAGTACTGGAAAACTGGGTAACATTACTCAGTAATCCCACTGGTGTTGAAAGATGGAAAGCAAAAAAGCAAATATATAACCAAATCCCAACGAAATTAATTCATAAAACAATAAAAAGGGACGGCCTTAACTCGTACCCACCATAGCTACGGACAGCATTTCGCACCAGAGGGACTCAGCTTTCCCAAAATCCAGGCTGAACCAACGTCAGCAGCAGAACAAGCACGTGGATTACATACTCCCAAGTTGCAACCTCTCATCCCTAGTGCTTGAAGCCATTTTCTCAGTCTCCATCCAGCAAATCTCCAGCACCAAACTTCCAAAGTGAATATCTTGCATCACCAGCAAGCACGTTCACAATCCTCCTTCAGTTTACCATACTTATGCAGCTTCCTCTCCTTTCCCACCTCCAACCTCAGCTCCCAAGGAACAGTCAATTCCATAATCAACAACATTCTTAATGACTTTGACATAATCAACAAGTCAAGTCTTAGAAGATTTTATACATCCGTACTTAATACAAAAGCGCTCTAGAGCACATTGTGTAGATAAAACACCGTATGAATCCAGAAATGATAGAGATATCCGAGAAATAAACACTCGTCGAATACCAAAGTAAGTTCGTATTTAGTCACTAACACACCACAAATATTGATAATGAACAATCACTGTAGAATATTACTATCATCTTCAAAGAATCGGTTAGCCGGTACTATCATAAAATTTCTGATAACCGCCTGTTAAATTTCGATACATTTCTATCTATATTCTTCTTCTAGATGGTCCTGGCTGTATTTCTGCTTAAATTCTCTCAATCTCATGCTTTTATATGCTCTTATATCACTCATTGTGATCGAACTTTGAAAACGTTGATAGATTTGCTTCTCAATAAAAGCTCAACAGTTGGTCTATTTTGCGTAAGGACGTCCAAGCTCATTTACCCATAAACAGTATTGTATTATCTCTCCTCGGCTACCAACATGCTATCCTTGTTTTGAATATTGTTTAAACACACGTTTATACATTTGATGCGGCATCGTTATATCAGGGTCTTTGTTAGCTCGTCAATGAACTATGGTTATCTTAGATAAGCAAGAAGTAGCAGAGGCAAAGCTCGAAGACGATGCCAACTTTATCTTGGAGGGGGAGGGGAGGTATCGACTTGAAGCCCCTTTGCGCAACCATGCCTTTAACTCCCCTCCTCCTGACCCCATTCCAAAGAGACTTTGATTCCATGAGAACACTACTTGAGTGGTGTGGCCCACCATACCATTATAAGTATTGATAAGTTCAACGGTACCGTAGAGTATGAACACAGGGCAGAGAAACAGAGGTAGTGAAATTTATTAACGTAGAGATAACGTAGGGATAGTTTTGGTTGACAAAGAAATTAACCCGTCCTGTCCAGCCATATCGACAATCGATACATCACTTATAACTAGGAACGTTCGAATCTTCTAAACAAAGAGTTTGATCCCAAAGTGAAAAATCTAGGAACCAAATTGGATTTATTGCTTATAAACAAACATTTTCTTGTACAAGTCTCGTATGTTTGTATCCGCAGACAGGCACGTATGAAGGATTTTACTATCGGAGCCCAATTTTTAAGAGTTTTTTTGGGGAGTGGGTGAAAGGGGGCAGCAAAATTTGGCCGGGCTTAACCGACAATAGCAACACTGAGTAAAGAAGAAGATGTATTTAATCCTGTGTATGCAATAAAATCTGAGATATAGCAATCTGCAGATTTAATATTTCGATACCACATTCCCTCGATTAACCAAACATTATTCTGATGCAAGCTATATCTAAGGATTATCCACCGTAGTCATTTATTAGGCCCTTCCCTTCTACTTAGCGGCTAAACACCTGCTCTTCTCTCAATGGTAACTCCCTAATTGAAATTTTAGTCAAAGCCTTTTAAAAAGATAAGATAGCCAGGCCTAAAGTATTCATTATAGAATGCAGGCAAGTTTTGGTGAGTTTAACTAATCAGAACAGTCTCTCTGCGTAAACTGTAAGTAACAGTAAGAATAGCCTGGAGAACTTTGTACAGCCCAGGGAATATATATTTTCCGAGACAAAGGATATAAAAGATCTATAAATCCTATATTTCAATTGATTCTACTATGGCTGCCAGCTGTTGTACATTCATACAGGGGCGTAATCGTAGGGGGGCTATGGGGCTGCTGCCCCTCAATGTCTACGGTCAATGTATTTTTTTCTCAATACAATGGTCGCAGTTGCTTCTACCACAAAGGACTTTTTCGACCAGGTTTACTTAAACCTGGAGAAAGTACTTTTAAGCGGAGCAGTCGGTGAGAATTGTGTTACTCCTATGAATTTGTTGAGAAGACAATATGAGAATGAGTTCGACTTTACTTAGCTACAAGTACAGCTACAGGGTTTGTCGTGCTCGTATAAACATAATTCTTCAGATCTGATGGAAATTTTGCAGCATTTACAGAAGCTGAACACAGATCAGTGTTTACTTTTAGATTGTCATTAAGTTAACACGATACTGCCTCGTAATGCTAGCAAGCAATGCTACAAGTGAACGTGCTTTCTGTGCAATAAGACGTATAAAGACGTACTTACGCAACACGATGAACCACAACAGGCTTATCCATGCCATGTCTATCAACGTGCATTCAGAAAAGTTTGGCAAGATGGAGCCGAAATCAGATTTGAAGGAATTTATAGATAGCTCTGACAAAAGTAAATGTTTTTACAAAATTGTAAAGCCATCATTTTTTAATCATCAGAAAATATTATTCATATTTTTTTGTTTCCTTTTCCTTTCATCTTTTGTCTGAGAATTTTCCCCCACGGACCACTAGAACTAGAAAGATTCTGGTTGTAAATTATGAACCAATTTGAACCAATATTCAGACAGATCTCTTGCTAGGCTCCTTCAGCTACATAATAATACATTTTTATGCATAAGAATGGTTAGGGGACTTTTGGCAGAAATTTTTAGGCTTTTAAAGGATGCGATAGTTCAACAGTTTGTGCGATCAAATCAGCTTTTTATTTATGTTAGAACGTGGGTCAGATGCCGTTTTGAGAAGCAAATGTTCTTTCTCGCCATCCATGGTGGCCGACATTTTCTTACTTCATCAATATCAAAATGTAGCCCACTCAATATTTCTGATTGACCATCTATTCAGACTGTGGCCTTCTTCTCCCAATACACGTTTCTCAATAACCTACAGATCTATTCCATTTACATCAATGTCATTTAAAACCTTAAACATTTCCTGATGTTTCACTTTGTCAAATGCTTTGGTGTAGTCAATAAAACAGATAAAAGCACTCCCGTTTATGTCAAGTGCTCACTCACTTGAAGGTCTAAGAATGGAACTTGCATTTCTGCTCTGATGTAAGAAATTTAAAACGGTTATAGACATGCCCCCTGCTATAAGAGCTTCAAAGGGAATAACCACCAATTTCCTTTACTTTTGGATAAGCAGCAATATCTTTACTTGCTTAAGACTTGCCATTATAAAACATTCATGAATTACACTTTGGCCCCTCTAGAGCTCCAGAGCTGAGGGAACCCGGACCCCCGAGCTACCCTCTAACGCATCCCTGTTTTCAAGTTTCGAAATGCTGGCTTTACACTATAGTCTTGCCACTATGTTGATATTTGTTTCGTGGCGCAAGCAGGTGCTGTTTTCGAAAACCAATCATTCGTATGCGCTGCCACAGTGTGACGTCAAATGACCCTAGTAACGACCTAATTGTTGCCAAGTGGTTCAAAACAAATGTTTCAAAATGGCGATCTCGTTGTTTTCCATTGCGTCTTTCTTCGCTGGCGAAGAAAAGTTAATTCAAAGAGGAGAAAACTCTTTGAAATCATCTCGTTTGGAAAGTTTTACGTTCGATGGGAGTATTGGTGGGATAAAAGCAAAGGTGAATGCTAGTATGAAGAAGAAAACGTACGATGTGGAGGTAAGAGACTCAGCTGGATTTTCCTTGGTTTTCTGATTGTATTGTAATTACGTTACATGTTTCTTGTCAATCTAACGGCTTCACACAATACATTTTGTGAAGACTTAAAATTTAAGAACTATTTCTTTCCAGTAGTTATAGATTCAAGGTACAATAAGCTTACAAAAATTAACGATTTATGAGAGAATCTTCCAGAATGAACAAGCTATGTTTCGTCGACGCGACGGTTGCCAGAGACACTGAAGGATAGCATTACTGTACATTACATCACGAAGTAGCGTTGATATATGAAAACCTACACACTTATACAAATTCCTCTGGCTCTTCCCTCGCGTCTGAACATTTAAATTACCATTAGAAAGCTAAGGTGCTAATTAGACAGTGTGGCTTTTATTAGACAGAGCGGAGTATATTTAAAAGCAGGGGCGACGCATTTCTCCTTCAAGTGGCTTCGGCTGACCCTTATGCTAATTCAGGGAGCATCTACATAGAAAAATAGTGGGCCAACTCTGTTTGTCAGTGGGAGGTGCTCTTCTTACAGTAAGCACTGGGAAAAAAATTCAATGTGAAGTAAGACTTACTTCACATTGAATTTTTTCCCAGTGCTTCCATAGGAAATATTTTAACAAGACGGTAGTCGCCTGTTCTGAACATTAATACGGTGTGGGTAATGTCAAGGGACCCCGATTTCCTCCACGTATTATTAATGTTGGCCTTCGTTTTGTCAAAAAATTGAGGAAGCCATGTCCCCATGCCCCCTGGACCGAAGTAAGGGTCATTTAGGTGTCAAAAATATGTAGCT
>JAAAKL020003399.1:9934-23281 GCA_010016065.2 Carybdea cf. marsupialis auct. non (Linnaeus, 1758)
GAGAAGTAGGGGTGGAGTAAGAGCTGGTTTGTTGGCGTCGGACGTATAGGAGCAGGAGGAGTAGGGGTAGGTTAGGTAGGGGTAGGAGCAGTGGAAGCACCGGGAGCAAGAAAAAATGGATATAAATAACAATGAAGATATTGACGGTGGTAATGATAACAACGATGGCGAGCAGGACAACCAATGATGGTAATTATGGTGGCGATGATGGTAATTATGGTGGTGGTGATGGTGATGATGGTGGTGGCAGTGGCAGTGGTGGTGATGGTGATTGTGATTTCGACCTCTCCTTTTTGCAACATCAACATCTCCTTTAAACTCCGAGTAATGTACAATGTCTTATCCTAGATCACTGGTCGAATGTTTCACTTTATGTATAATCGGATCGACGTATTACTTCCGCAATAATAATCAATACTCATTTACAGCATAAAAAGTGTACAGTACATACATCCGATCCACGGATAATAACTAACTGCGCGTCGTTAGAACCATGAGTTATAGCTCAGGTCTTGCCCTTCTTAAGCAGTCAAGACATGTTACTTGTTATCGAATTTCGCTGACGTATTGCTGAAGCCGCGTTGGTAAGGGCAAGTCGCAGGCTTGATCAGTTCTTGAAGGACCCATTGCTCTTCGGATGCAATTTCTGGACAAGCTTGACAAGGATCGTGGTCCATCTGAAGGTAGCAGATAGTTAATTAGGAGAAAAAGGGTATCAATGAATATAAAATAGATGATAGAACATACACCCTGAATGTAAGACGCTTAAAATAAACTATATCCATGAACTTAACAGCACGTAAACAACGATGGTAATACATGAATAATCAAATAACGCAGCTTTTCCAACTTTAAAAAAACTGCTTTAAAGCATGCCCAACTCAATTGCTTTTACAACTAAGTACCGCTTGTGACCTTCAGTACATTTTTCTACCGGTGTTATGGTTTTCTCAGTGCTTCATTTGTAATGCAGTTTCTTCTCATGTAAACAGCTACGTGGTCTTTCCCGTAAGTTGCCAATTTGCATTTGAAAGACTGCATTCCATCTTTCAAATTATCATCATTTTCTTTTCGATAGCCGTCATCATCATCATCATCATCATCATCATCATCATCATCATCATTATCATCATCATCATCATCATCATCATCATCACCGTAATCATCATCACCGTAATCGTCATCATCATCATCATCATCGTTATCAACAACATCAGCAGTAGCACCACCATCATCATCACCGTCATCACCATCATCATCATCATCCTCGTCATTATCATCATCCTCGTAATCATCATCCTCGTCATCATCATCCTTGTCATCATCATCACCAGCAGCAGCATAATCGTCATCACCATCATTACCATCATAATCATCATCACTATCATCATTATCAGCATCATCATAATCATCGGTATCATAATCATCATCATCATCACCGTAATCATCATCATCAGCATCATCACCGTCATCATCGTCAGCAGCAGCAGCAGCATCATCACCATCGTCAGCATCAGCATCAGCAGCAGCAGCAGCAGCAGCATCATCAGCGTCACCACCGTCACCACCATTAGCATAATCATAATCATAATCATCATCGCTATCATCAATATTATCATCGGGATCATCATCAGATCGCCACCAGTTCTTTATAAATTCCAAATCAAAGACACGACCTCATCTCTTGTCGCGCTGTTATACAGGCCCTGGGCTGATGCTTTTGTTGCTTCAATAACTTTGAGAACTTCTTTTACTATCTATCTCATTCAATAGATCTAAATTACTACTTGTCTCTCTTTAACCCTTCCGAAGGCGGCAACGTTCGCTGCGCGGGTCTTTTCTATCGAGCATTGTAAGTCCCATAATGACACTAACTCTATTTCACCTTTCAAAATAAAAATGCAGTTGCAAGCGTTTTGAAACGTTTTAAGATGAACTCGTGTTGATACAAGACAACTGGCACCTTGAGGAAATCGCTTTCTACTGCTTTCACACCCACATAACATCATTGGCCATGTACATTTAATGCCAGTTATACCTTTTTACTTATTCTATCGTGTTGCTTGCTACCCATCACCAGTGGCATAGCGATAGAGTAGGACGGGGTATGTTGCCATGATAGTATCAGAAGATACTTGAATTAACCGAATTCGAAAACAAGCTTAACGCTTTGAAGGCAAGATATGCCTATTGACGAAAAACAGTAAAACTTAAATATCTGGGGAAGCGATTTTCATACACTCACGGACGGGTTAAGTTAAGCTTCCCACTTTCAGCACTTCCCCCCCCCCCCCCCTCATATTCCTGCTTTAGCCACTGTATCATATACATCGTTTTTCCATCATTTCGGCTGCCTCTTTCGGTAACTATGCACCTTGAAACAGATGGCAAACATGATCCCCTATACTACTTCGCTTTTAGTACAGAGAGGGGGGCATGTCTGTAATGATAAGGCATCCAGTTTCAGTCACGTGTCACATCAATGTTTGTACCGATACCCTCAATACGACGGCTGTGCCATGGAAGTTCACGTTATGGTACTGGGGAAGACTCAGGAGTAGCAGCAAAGCACATCTCTCCTTTAGAGACTTTGTGAGGACTGAACTGCGTTGGTCCACTGCAACATTTCAATTCCTTAATGCACTCTTAGTTCAGATGTTGCATTAAAATTATAGTTTAAGCCATCTTTAGCTTTTACAATCTACCCGCTTGATGTCACTTCCTACATTTATCACGAAAACGAAATCTAGGCTCACAATACTATGCACACAAAGAGCTGAGGTATGGGCAACACGCGCTGTCATTAGAGTAACGAAACAATAGGAGTTGCATGACTTTAAAACAATCTAAACTACGACGAAAGGTAGTAAATAATATTATATCAGCAATACATTAGTACGCAGTGTGTAAATTATTAACAATAACAGTTCCATGAACTAATTAGTGGAGGGAAGAACATTTGAAAGAATATAGATAAATTATATAACGGAAAAGGAACGAGTCTTCAAGCTGTCGCACGAAATTGCAGTATGGAAGTAACGCGATCAAGTCCACCAACGTGAAACAAAAATGAACTTATTGAGTACAAAACTTGAACATATCTCAATGGTACAGCATAATATTACTAAGCCTACGACTGAGCCGTCACTGTAAAATAGAGGTGTAGGATGCATGCTCGGGATGAAACGAGTGTAACAACTAAAAAAACCTCAACAGCTTCAAATGTGGCATGGATTTAAGAAGGGCTCCTTGTTAATGTGTGCATGGTGATAACAGCAATATGTCTAATGAATACTATGTTCATATCACATCCGAACTGGAAAGCAATCTTCAAATGCGGACACTGGAGGCAGACCATCTTTCTAGTGTAATATACACCAAAGCATCATGGTGTTTGGGTTGCTCAGACATACATAAGAAAGTTTACCTCAGCAAATTGATAGTATCAAAATCAAAAAAATTAGAAATAAAAGTACTTCGCTTACCAGTGTATCGTTCTGCTTTAATTTTAATCATATTTCGTCGAGTTGAAGATAATCTCCGTCTTACATCGTCCGAATCAAGCAAATCTAGCACAGTTGTTCCATTGTCATCCTCCAAACTGGGGTCTGCCCCGTACTCCACCAGGATGCATGAGATCCTTTCGGAATGATTATTAGCAATAGCTACAAACGTTAACATACAAAAATTAATTTTCCAAAGGTATAGGTATGAGAAGACCAATAAAATTTGACGATTGGTAGACCAGAAGTAGACAATAAGAAAAATCCGAGATGTTAGGCTAAAAATAACTTCACTATCTTCACTATCAAAGTTGATACACCCGTCCTACTCACAGTATAGGCCCTGCACCATTTAATACCTCTGTATACCACAACATGTAACAAGGCCATACACACCAAACGGAGGCGCTTATATGAGTCACACAAAGTATGCTGTGACCATAGGTCAATGTGCTTTGAAACTGGCCAATCTTGAAGAACAGAGGCAAATTAAATTGACCGAAGTCTCCAATCAAACGCCTGTCATTTCTGATCATGCTTTAAATCACGCATGACACAAAATCAATATTTGTATTATCAATACTTCATTAGCTGTGTACAACATTTGCTTTTCTACTTCAAGAGGGTTAATGAAGGTAAAACACTTTTTAATAACTTTTGTTTGGTAAAATCTGAAGGCTTGCGAGGCGTGTAAGATGAGGGGTACTTGGGCGCGACCAACCCACCTTTTGCGCTTTGGTGCCCTTTCTTTCTTTTCTTAGGCTACATACACATATTCGGATGCCGATACAGACTAATGTCTTGAATGAGGAAGTTACATGTGTTATCTTATGGCTTGCTTGATTTCACTAAAATATAAACTGCCCTGTCCAAAAACATCTATGCTACGCCCCTGATACAAATATGTGTTTAAACTTGACATGTCATTCTAAACTTTTATAAAATTACCTGAATGCAATGCAGTTCTTTCTCTCCCGTCTGCTGTGTTCGGATCTATTCCAGCATCTAGCATGGCCATCACACACCCACTGGAATCATTTTCACAAGCAAAATGAAGTGCTGACTTGCCATCTAGGATCTCCCCAACACTTAGTGCTGCTTGGTGGCTAATAAGCAATTTTGTCATTTCCCTGTTTAAAAGACAGATATTAATATATGATATGGCACTGACTTTCTACCGGCTGCTAGTAAACTAACTAAATAGCTATTTAGCCCAATCATTACACGGGAGGTCAAAAACCGTTTGTACTCTCGAGTCTTGAAGCATAGAATATTGGCGCCTTCACTCATTAATTTTTCGGACAAATTCCAACTTACTTCTCTTCAATTGTTGGAAAGATAAATAACTGTATCTTCTATAAAAAGGAGACGTCCCTTGCTTTAAAAGATAATTTAACTTTCCTTATCTTTCCATAACCAATATTTCTGTTAAAATTCTAAATGTTCCCAGTAATTATCATGTTGAAGGCATCATAAAATTTTAGATTTGCTCCAGCATCTCAGTTTACCTGACCTTTAGAATCTTCCAAACCCCATATAATCGAAACTTACGAGTAAGTGGCAAAGTACAAACGCAAGAACTTTTCGAGTTCCAATTCACATTTGGAGCATGTTTCAGTTTATGTTCAACAGACGTAAGAAAATACTTCTAAATTGGGGGCCCACCAAGGGCTTCGTGAGTCACAATGACCATGGAAACAACCTACAGGCAGCCCAAGCATCGTTATTTTTTCCAACAGGTTATTTCTTAGTTTGTATTTTACTTTGCCCGCAATTTTAACACGATTGTACAATGACGTAGCCAGTGAATTCATTGTTCTAAGATATTGGGCCTGGAAGGGGACACGAGATATGTAATTACCCCTAAATAGTGATCTATTCGCCTAACTCACCTAGGGAGTTCGTGCGGATATTTTATGAGTTCAAATTTGCTTTAGCTCAGTTGATCAGTGTACTGTTTCCATGTTCTGAAAACTTCTTTCATATTCAAATTGGAGGTAATCTGCAACTATACTGACCGGCAAATCCTGACCGGTCACTTATGTGATATAAATTCAAAATAATAAAAGATACAGTGGAAATATAACTTGATTGTCGAGATAATCGTGACAATATTGACAAATTACTTGAATGGTTCCAGGAGGGGAATTTCAAATGTCTAATGTACATGCACTCTTTTGCGCACCATTGGCGCTTATTGCATGTTTGTGACACGTGAGGCTTCTCTATTCTGACATGACTACTTACATTTAGGAGATGCACTAGTCATAATCGAAAAATGCGGCCTATAGTCCCTCTCGTTTCACAAAAATAATACAGTCACAGTACCACTTCATTGGAAGGACGAAAAAACTTTCACTTTCGATTTCGTCAGTTTGGAACTGGCAAATAACTTCGTTTGACAGAAATGACAAGGACATCTGATTTTGTTGAAATATAACGATTCTTTCCAATCAAAGAGAAAAAGCTCCACGACTGACAAGCTGCATCCTCCTTTGACTCCTCTATTCTAGCACATGGCTACCTCAGTAAAGATCTGCTAAAGCATTGCGGTCCTGTTGTGGTTTGTGAAACTCATTACAATCATCAATAACTTTATGACAGTTCATCAAAAGTTCTGTCCTTGAAGTAGCATCTATAATTTTACACACTGAGTACCATGTGATACCGCCTGACGACAGCAAAATTAGAAGAAATATATAAGAGACAAAGTCGAAAGATTTGCACAAGCTCCTAGAAAATCGGTGTAGCCTCTGTTCCATCCATTTGCCTCGTTTTAATACCGCAGAACAAAACGTTGTATGAACTAAAATTGGTTACCTGTTACAGAATAGTTCTGTAGCCTAAGTTGCAGACCAAAAAACCATTCTTGTCTTAATCTACACAACAGATACAACAGATTTCAATTCTCTGTGATGTTTCTGCAGGAAAAGTGTAAATAGATACCTTACAATAAAAGTCCTATAAAGGAATGCAATCAATAAGATTGTAAGCATATGAGAATTCTATTGATGCGTAAAGTGGATGCCATTTTATAGCCTTGATCAGGTTACAATCTGAAATGGGGCTTATTCATCATTGGCTACCAAATGACTGCCACGAAACGACACGAAGGACCTTGTACAGAAGTTCTTTGGTATGAAGGTTGAAAGAACTTGACCTTCTATAATGATTCACTCTCAGGGGTCGAAAATCAGATACAAAAAAAGTGCATACTTCTTATTGCTACAGCCTCCTCCAACTCGTGACTTAATTTTTGCTAGAACAACTTGAAAGCTGAACCCTTTTTCAAGTGGACTTTAAAAGAAAAGGAGTAGCCTTGCATCCAAAAATGATCCTAAAATACGTCCTGCAATGTGAACAACAAGGATGAAGTTCCTCCTCCGGAATGCGTAACACAAGGCGGGAGTCATATACCATACCTCTGTTACAGATTAAACATTTCTAGGCTAGTCCATTTTGCTAGCTAGACGTGCAAGTTTCGCGCATTTTGGCACCTAGTTTACAGTAACATATAGAGAACTAGTGCAAGACCCAAAAAGTTTTATTTCAGGGCATCAAATTGAGTGTGCCCCTTTCCGAATTCCTGCATCCATTTGAAGTCAAATAACTCAAGAATAAAACATCTCAAAGCCATAATTTCCAAGCTTGTATACATGCATAGTAAATTTTGGGTGTAAATATTTTAAAGCCACCCAAGATATTTATATTATACCAGAATTCATCTCCTCCCCATAAAAAGCAAGATTTTAATCAGTTGTATTGACATCAAGGTGCTATCCAGGAGATTGTCACAATATTACAAACTGAAACACAAGTTACAATGATCTTGACAACAAAACGTGATGAGCAAATACCAATGGCAAAGAAAGTCACATATATATAAAGGGCTTGTAATGGGTGTTAACACAGTTCTGTATCCATAGACCACTGTTTAGAATAGATTTTGAGAAGTGGGTCTAGGGTCATGGGTCAATGCCTCAAATGCAGACAAATAGTTCTCATTTTCTCAAATTTGTCTTTCAAATATCTTTATTCTTTTCACTTCAATAATAGCATTTAATAGCATAATAGCTGCCATGGTCTAGGGGATAGGTTCCTTGCCTTCAGTTCAAGAGGGTCAGGGTTCAAATCCCGGAAGGGCCATTGGTGACATCAGGAAAGGCGTCCAGTCTTAAAGTCTCTCTGCTCCAACAACTCCCATGCACATGAGTAAATCCCTAGCCCCTGCACAGGGAAAAGCTCTGTGTTAAAACTGCTTCGTCATCTTCATAATCATCATCATCATCATCACCATCATCATAACATAAATGCCATGCTGCATGCTATTCACAAACATTCTTGATACCACCACCATGAGGATCAAAACTGATACAAGACACATAAGCAAGAACGTAAGTAAAAGTATTGCAACATGAGGAGACCAAAAATCAAACTAACCTATCATCTTTCTGGCAAGCAAGCATAAGAGGTGTTAGTCCCCAGCTCTCTTGCACATCCACTTTAGCTCCATATTGTAAAAGATAACTAGCACACTCATAACGACCAAAAAATGCAGCTTGGTGAAGAGCTGTGCTGCCAAACCTGATCAAATGAACATTTAAAAAAAGAAGTTAACAATAAATAAGATAAACACATGATTTTAAAACTAATTAAAAATACCTAAGTAAACATGTAACATGCAAAAAAGAACATTTATATTATAATCAACATATTATTGTTCAGTTTTAATTAAATATGAGTTACAATCACAAGGTAACAACCAAAGTTTTTATTACAATTTAGGTGTAAGCTTGTACAAATTAATGAGTCAAATGCATCACCATGAGGCAGCAACACATTAATGACTATACATAGCATAAAGAAAGAAGCGACATATGGTCCTTTATATGATCATCATATGGACATACAAAAATGTTAAAATAAGTGATATCTAGTTAGTGATTACATGATGCTACCTTGTTTTTGCGTTGGGATCTGCCTTGTACCTCAACAGCAACTTAACACAATCTAAGTGTCCTGCATATGTTGCCAAATGCAAAGGTGTCATGCCATCAGCAGTGCGGCAGTTAACTCTTGCACCTAAAATTTGCAAAATAAACAGTTTTTGTAAATGCAGAAGTTGGCACCTGGTGTTGTTTTTTACCACTGGAATTCCACTTGCAGTACCCAAAACAAACTGGCTCAGTCATATATACATATGAAAGTATACTGGTGATACACTATTTATTCATATCAACCAAGCTAATGTTGATATGGAATTCACATAAAATAATGAACCTGGCTCCTTAATAACATTGAACTAACATCAATTATTTAGTATTGATGAGTGGTATTGCAAGGAAAATTTATAGGGGCTGACAGAAAGCAATGTTTCAGAAACCTCAACACATGACTACCATTACCAAAGCCAAAGCAGGACACCATAAAATGTTATAAAGTTTGAATTCCAATCTTGCCTAGAGGTAAGGGTTTGACGTGGACGAAGATTTTATCAGAGCTCATATCATTTAGGCTCCTGTTTGGTACTGAGAAGAACCGTTGCAGTACTTAATCCAGAGTGTAGAGCCTGGAAAAAACACAGGTGTTACAGAGAAAGATGAAAAACACTTATGGGTATGGTTGTGTGGTACTCCAGACGGTAAACAAGTATGTATGGCATGGCATATATTTAGTTTTAGGTTTATGTGTATGCTCATGTTTATAATATTGACGTATACATAAGTTAATGTCAAGGTTCTGAATCAACCCATTGATAATGATGAATAGATTCACACATTTGCAGTATTTGATAGCTTGCTAAAACATTTAGCCTTGACCCTCAAAGACTTGTTTCTATTTACATGCTAAGTCCCTTTCATACTTTTGATTGCTCGGCCTCCTACCATCTTTCATGGATTATGTATCCTCAGTTACTTAGCTGAAAATCTGTTATTGACAAGGAAGGCATAGTTTTTCATATGCAAGCATTGTAAAATATTTTTAACACAAGGCAATTTATAACACTGGTAACCCCTACAGCACTGCCTTACAAATATCTCCTGCAGTGACTTATTGTGTCAATTAATATTCATAAGATGCAAACATACTCAGTTTTGGTACCGTAGTACCCTTTAAGTAAACATTTACTTATCACATAAGAAACCATGCAAGCGATCGGTTGTATCATCCCATTACCTATTTGTAGATACAAAGAACCACTGCAATGAATGTCTGCATATTACAAGATCAGTAAACTTTTCTCTCTTGCACATATGAATGTTCTCAGCAGGGGCTGGCTATAATTCTCTGGATGTACAATGTTAAACCTATATGTAAAATGGTCATGTAGCTCAATCATGTGTAAAATATGCAAAAATAATTAAGCAATCCACTTCACTGATTCTGTTTACACTGATACTGCAGCATGCTCTGCTTGCTACACAGGTTATTATTAATCAATGAAATAATATAAGTTTATACCTGCTTTTAATAACAATTCTGCACAAGCAGTATGCCCATGATCACACGCCTGGTGTAGAGGTAGTTGCCCTGATTCTTTATCTCTGAGGTTTGGGTTTATCTTTTTCTTAAACAATACCCAACTCAAGTCATTTTCTCTACCTTCTCTTGAAGCGAGGAACAGGGTGTACTTTTGTCCCATGATGAATTCCTGAAATATAACATGATTTCATAGTGATTGGAATTTAACAATGTATATACTGTAAATTCCTGAATATAAGCCCTGGGCTTATAGAGGTTAATAAGCAGTTTTGGTGGTCTTATATTGGGGGTAAATTCTTTTGCGTTAACAGGTGACTTGTCTATGTATATAAATATATAAAACAGTGTATTTCAATGACATCTTATGATACCTTATCATTTTCATAGACAGAATACTGGCTATTTCAAAATATCTATATATGGGGGTTTCACCTTCTTTATATATATGATACCGTTTTAACACTGTCCACTCCACTTTACAGGGGCTAGGGTGGTGCCCACATATACGGGACTTGTTACTGGAGCATAAAGCACTCTAAGACCAGATGCCCTTCCTGACATCACCAATGGCTGGTGTCACATCCATGGAAAACATGTAAACTAGTACATACAATGGAGGCTTCTAACTAAAGTAAATCTATAACACTATACCACTGGGCCTGAAAGCAATGTTTTTTCAGGGTATACATGATAGTTGTGATGTTTTCACCTTCCACCAGGCTTTACTGATTTTTTTTTTTTTTTTGGTGGCATACTCGATATCGAGCGTAGCCTATTGCCCAGCCAGAGTGGGCAGTGTCCTGGGGAGAGAGCACATTTACAGGGGTGGACTCCCGTTTCCTTCCCCAACCGATAGTTGTTATATCGGGCTAGGCGGGATTCGAACCCACAACCTCTGGCATGTGAGTCCGATTCCTTAACCACTAGACCACGGCGGCTCTTTACTGATTATGAACATTCTATTCCGTACACATTTATGGTAGGTATTCATTCAATATGAATGGTCTTTCTTTTACTTCTTCTTGTTGATGATTAACGTTGAGTTCGCTCACAGATATGACAATGTTTTTCCTCAAGATTTTTAATCTCCGCAGTGCATAACTGCTAATATGTATCAATACATGCCACAGCCCCCTGTTCTTCCACATTAGTTATCGAAACTGGAAACCTCTCTCCTTCAACGTGTGTTTGATATCATTAAGACCACTTCTCTACTTTCTTAAACAATGTTTACAATAGATTCTTCTTAAATAGCAGTTTGCAAAAACCAAGTAGCAATATAGCGCACGTGTACACAACAACTACTTTCATAGAACTTTGTCTATATACAACACCAAAGAAAGCAACAGCCATTTCCAGATTTCCCTAGCTAGAGATCACAAAATCATGGGGCCTATCATGATAGCATCCATATAAACTATCATAAAAACTATGCTTACAACATCACAGACTTTTACAGTAGTTTTCTATCAAGTATAATGTGCTTCATATTTGTTGCCATGTCATTTAAAGTGTATATGGACATTTCATAGTTATTCTGCCTAGCGCCTTTAATTCCCTCCCCAATTCCACTTGAATATTGGGGTCATCAGTATTGCATTTGAAGCATAACAAGAAAAGAGAGACCAAAAAGAGGCGAAGGCACAACGTATTTTGAATCTGCCATAGACCAAAATCAACATAGATAGTAATTGAAATGAAATAGTCAATGGATCAGTTAACTACACGAAACTCTACAAGGGCACTCGCTTCCGAAAACGGGTAATAAATCAGGCTCAGCCAAGACAATTCAGTAAAGCCAAGAATGCAAACGATAGTAGAAAGTCTAATCTCTCAGTATTATGAAATCTGGAATAAAAAGTATAAGATACATTTACTAACTGGTAAGGCGATCAACGACACCGTTCATAAGAACTCGCCAGAAGGCCAATCTTGAGAAGAGCAATTTGAACCAAAATCAAAACACTTCATGCAGCCAGGTGACACAACAAATCTGTTATTATGCAAGAGAGAAGGCTGTATGAAGTTTAAGTGTAAAGTAAAAAAGATGATGCGCCGAGCGCTTCACTGGTGAAGCAAGACCTTGCCTTGATGAACTTGATTACTTCTTAAAGGACTTGCAATGAAGACACTCTTAAAATTAATCTGCTATCAGTCATAAACTGCATGGTGCATAAGCTTAGCAATTTTCACGGCTGCTGATAATTCCTGATCTGCAATTCTTAGGCCAATAACCACCTTACAAATATAAACTACTTACCGCAGAATCAGATCCAGATTGTAACACTGTTCCTCTTATATGACATTATGCCTAGCCCATGATCATGACTTCGTTTCTGCGAAATATCTCACTCAGCTTTTTATGATAAACAAACATAACTTATGACGACATTTATCACGAGGAAGCTATCATTGAAACGAGGCAGGAGTCACATGAACCAAAAAGTTTCCTTCCCATTGCGGAACATGAGAGCGCAGTTTCACATCATGAAGATTGCACGGCGCTACCAAGGAGTGAATCACATCACTACTGTTACCTTACCAAATCTAATTTAAAACTTGACAACCAAATATGTTTTATGTGTTCATTCTAAAAATAAGAAACAGTACCATGAGGCGTTTCTATCATATTGTCCCCACCTACTTTGTAAAGGAATAAGGCTATAATACCTGATAAGACGATATCGCTCCCCCTGAGCACCTATTTTCGCCTACTTAGGTATCAGATGTAATTTACCCTTATTTCCGAACAGATATCATAGGCGGGGGATAGGCCTAAAGAAGAAAGAAATATTTTAAAGAAAACAAAATTATATTGCTTTCCCTAAGGGGGGCAATATGACATTAGGAAATCTTTCAGAAGGGGCTAAGCCCCTCCTACCCCCCAGTTACTGGCCAGGTTTCTACAAACAATCATTACCTTCTCATTTAAATTGCTCGTGAATTTATTTAAGATTTATTTAATGGGACTAAAATTCAAATGTACTGATTGGCTATTCTGCTACAGAAATTTGACTCTCCTACTGTCCCAATCTAATTTTCTTCCCCTCTTACCCACTAACTGCTGATTGGGACAATGAAAGTCTCAGTAGAACTAACATCCAGGGTTTATACCTTGCCCACGAGCTTGCAGGTGAAGATCTATAAGATACATAAATCCGCTGTCTGAAAGTAGAATATTTGCGAACCGCAAAATTGACTTCCAGCTTGACTGTTACAACCTCATCCTGTAATTCAAGGATTTGGTAATTAAGATATTTATAATTATGAGTTCGTTGGGGCTTTACTTTCGACCCCGTATAATTGTATGTGTGTGTGTGTGCACGTTTGTATGTATTTATGTATGTAGCTTACGTATGTA
>JAAAKL020003400.1:6819-23279 GCA_010016065.2 Carybdea cf. marsupialis auct. non (Linnaeus, 1758)
AAACGCACAAAAAAAACGCACGTTTGGACCCTTAACCCCAGAAAAAAATTGAATAGGAAAAATCCCCCCCCCCCCCCCCAAAAAAAAAACAACATGAAAATACATCTTGTTTGTAAACCACAGGTGATATCTTTTAAAAGACCCATTTGCATATGGCTCTTCCCAGGATAATTTGATATGCAAATCTGTGATGTCTGAATCAAATGACCATGTGTTTTCAAAGTCTTACATGATTAGCCTACTTTTCTAAATGGTGTCCTGGATGTTTGGCATCTCATCGTCAATGTTTATAGATTCATCTGAAACATGCTCATCATAAACGTTTTAGGCTACTCAATGGGCCGCAGCAAATGACTTGATAGTCACCATATACTGTAACAGGAGTAGCACCTAAGTAAGCAGGTACTAACAGAGATTTATGACAGTTAAAGTGGAAGTTCAAAGGGGTGTTACAGGTTTATGCATCAACATGGATATGCAGAATGCGTTTACAGACCATTCAGAGGGGATAGGGGAAATACTCCTTTCAGCAAAATTTTCTTCAAACTTGAAACTCTTAATGCATTGTCGTGCTCTGGAAGACAATCTTCCATGACAAAGGAAGAAATCCAAGAAACGTGTGTGCCTTTGCAGAGTCAAACAAAAAGTGACTTAAGGTAATGAAAACATTTATGGCTGATGTGCTTCTCTAAAGTTCTTAATTGTTTGATTTATGTATTGTAAACCTCTGGGCTTTCCCACCGCTCTTCCCATAGCTAACAACTACTTTTCAGAACTACATTGTCAAAGTTTTGTAAATCAGGTCATTTATGATTATCTATGGAATCTAATATGGATAGCTGATTATCAACAATTTAGCCTATATTAGGACTAGGTAAGCATCAACCACAGATAACATATACTTAGGTATATTTCTTCCTTCTCCCCAGGTATAATTTAGAATAATTTTGTTAGGGGAAGTAAACAATGATTTGCAGAAAAGGAACTTGATTGTTGCTTTATACTGTAACAAAAACAACACATAAGTAAGCACGCAATACCAGGGATTTAGGACAGTTGAAGTGGATGGCTAAAGGTGGTTGGGATTTGTGATCAGAAATGGGATTTTCCTGTCTACTAAGCATGATATGAATTGAAAAACCTTTCTTTAATGTCGACTAATACAAAGTTTTACAGTACCTAGTGGAAACTAGTTGTTTGTCATATCTTTGTCTCATTTGTTTTGTTTGTGAACTTATTTTCTATTCAGTGTTGTTGTATTGATGTGTTACTGTGAAGTCTTCAAATCAAAATATTGGTTTTTAGCCATATGGGCACATTGGTTTTTGCTAAAACTTCAATTGTGTCTGCACTGGCCTTGTGAAATTTTTCTTTGGAAGTCACTTACCAGTAGAGTACATTCTGTCATAAAATTACTGTAGCTTTTACTTTCCTAATGGTAGAAAGGCTAGTTTCAAATGTCTTTACCCTCTCAATGAAGGAGAAGGGGTATGAGAATTTTTCAGAAAGGCATGGAAACAAAATTATTGAGGCTAGTGTTTGCACATGAAGACTTTATATGCAAATTTAAATTTTTCAATTTTCTATAGGTATCAACTATGCTTGTTAAGAATATCTATCTAGATTTTGTCTATAGGTATGTCAAGATAGAGTAATTCAGCTCCAAAAAATGCTAGCAAATGCAGGTTTTTATGCCTCAACTCTCTCCTATTTTCCCATACATTGTGTAGCTTCTCTTCAAAGTACACTTTTCTAATGGTGATGTTTGGATTCACCAAGTCAGAAAACATCAGAATAAATAGTATCATGATTTTCATACCAATCAGTCTTTAAATATAGTGCTTTTGGTTGCTGGTCATGCATTGTTGATTTTGATTTGTCACTGCTCATTTTTGTTGATAGTGGGTATCTTGAAACGCATGAAAAATACCTTTCCTATGCATACTTAAGGCTGAAATTTTAGATTTGGTGTAGAAAAAGATATATCTTTCCATGGTCTAAATTTGAATAAATTCTGAGGGGGTGGTTTTCGGCCTGGATGAACTGGTGTGGAATGACCCTTCTTTAAAAACCATTTCTGCTTTATAGGTTATAAAATCCTTGGACTTGATGGTAGCCATCTAAATACTTAGATTAAATGGTTTTATTAAATTCTTATTCTATATATTAGGCATTTGGTAACTTACATATTGCCATTCTGGCCAGTGCTCCACAAAACCCAGGTCAAATGTTTGTACTTTGGGGCAAAATGTGTAGAACCACTGTCTTTACATCACACTAAGGGTTGTGTCAAGTTTTTCTTGTTGCTCACAAGTCTCAAAATTCCATTAAGGAACAAAGCTGATGACTAACCTGCTACCTACTTATCTACTAGTAGAATATTTCCAGTAACAAAGCCAGTTAGTATAGGAAATAAAACATGGTGTTAGAAGTGGGGTAGATAGTTGTACCATAGCAGTGTTCACCTTAATTTACTTACTTACCCTGGCTACAAGTTCAACTTCCTTCTTGGGCAGTAAAGAGCATCAGTACAGTCATGTACATTTTTTATGGCAATGATCTCCCTAGTCTAAAACAACCTACTTTTGGTTGGAGTTTAAATGATTTACCTCACAAGTTTTGAATCTCTAGGCCTTATTATCAAGTAACAGTAATGACTCAAGCAGGATTGGAAACAGCTTGAATTTTCACACATTATGAAATGATACCATGGTCACTGCAAATTAACATTGTGCCCTTGAACTAGGCCAATGTTAATATATTTCGAGCATTTAACATATAACTGAACCACGGAAATGGAACTAATTATACAGCCATCCTTATGACTTTTATTGGTACTGCACTTACAATTTATCTACACTTAACTGTATAGATAGAACATTTCTAACAACTTAACTTTGCTGAAAAATAAAGCTCTGGATTTTGCAGTCTAATCTTGTATAAACGGTGTTCATTATGTAATACTCTATTTGCTTCAACAAGATTGACTTTAAATATATGTTTCTATGTTATGAGTAACATGGCATTACAATGGGCCTGTGGAGATGTAACACCACATGACATGCCTAAATCAAACTCTTGCAAGGTTTTTCAAATGGCTTAATTTCAGCTTCAATGTTTCACCATCCTCATGCATTTTTATCCTTTTTCTTTAACCTTTTTGCCAATTTACAATTTTTGAGCTTTAAGTTGCATAAATAATGTAATTACTTGATATAACTTTGCATCATAAACTTATGCCCAAAACTCAACATTGCAGGGCAGGAAATCTAAAATTTACAAACATTTTATGGTCAAGTTTTCAGGTCTGTCTGTTGCTGATTCTCTCAAATTTATACACTAGTGCATGATTGTAGTTTGAATGGAAGGTACTACCATGCTTCTACAGCACTGAGATATCTTCTCATGTGTTTTTTGATGGGCATTTGGTTTGGGGGCTGTGATTTGGAGGCACATAAGCCTGTAGTACTATTAAATTATTACCTGATGAGAAATGGGGAATGGGGCACTAACTTTATGCAACCTTCACTCTGCTTCACTTCACATGAATGTAAGAGCTTTAAATTGCCAGCAGCTACTCATTTCCCTACATTTACTCCTTGGAGGGGCCACTCTACATCTTAAAGCTTACTCTGCTCCTGCTTCCATATCAAGGATGTCTGCAAAATAACATAACTGGGTGAACTCCTAAATAATTTCTCCATTTTGGATAAGGAAGCCAATGGTTTCATTGTTACATCATTGTTGGGTATGGCAGCGCTACATCAAGTATGATTTTTTGATTGTCATAATACAAGATGTATTTATTCTGGCTTGTTAATTTTGGCTACCAGTGTACTGTCTATCAATTGGACTGAAGGCCTACTGTAGCAGGCAAGATTGCAGTAGATCCCTGTTCCATTAGGACTGCTTAGGCCACTGAAATATGCTTATATTCAGCTCAGATACAGTAGTATCAATCATAATCATTCATCCTTCAACCTATTGATTTCATCAATCCTTACCTTAGAGTGACTTCTTGCCTCGATATATGATGATGCAGGTGTACAAAGATGGAAAATAATAAATGTTACTCGGTCTTATCCCCACCAAGATTTTAATGCAATTGATTTTGTTTTTCAAGATTTCAAGAGATATTTTGTGAAGAATAATGTACAGATACACAATAGTGTCTTTCTATGTTTACATAAATTCTCATACTTGTAGCTTGCCGATTACTAGATGATTATACTAGAGTTTATATGGAGCCAATGACTCACCAAGGAAGCCATTTAGGAGAACTCCTAATTGGGACGTGACTACCTGTAAGCATACACATACGTTTTCCTGTGGTGTTGAGTTCGAGAAGATTATATTCGTAAAATCGTATCAAATTACAGATAGTTATAATCCTCAAAATTACCGAGGTTGTTTGCTCGAGAAGAATTTTGAAAGAAGATATATCGGGCCAACCAACCCCCAAATCTTCATCATTCGATTTGGCCTTCTAAGATTCAGTACAGGTATTGTGAGGAAAAATGAGGTTGGAATAGGCCTACTAGTTTTACTAAAGTTTGTGTAAAACGTTCCTTTAAACTTAACTAGTCAATCGCTGAAAACCTGGAGGGGACAACGAAAAGAAAGAGTGCAATAGCAGTTTCGGACGCCCAACCCCTAAAAAAGTATCATCAAAACATCATCCCACCATTGGCTGGACTTACCTTGTCCAATGTGCCACTTTTAAATCGCCAACAGATCCTGTAACTAAGCAAGCCAGCAGCACGGGATACTAGTGCAGAAGTAAAGAAGTAAGGTCTCATAAAAGTCGACACCGATGTCCTTGCGTCCAATAAGGAAGCTATATCAATGCTACGTTTGTCCTGCACTGTGGGTACTTAGTAAGAAACACAACCAAATTCTCACCTAGTGACCTCCTTGGGGCTGTGTATTCTACACGACGTCCGATGTGAGCCTCATTCACGTTTTATTACGGGAATTTTGGAATTGGGGATAACCCCAAGTGGGGATAACCACACTGATCTTAGAAAGAAGACTTTTTGGAGGTCTGGGACCAGTGAGGCCCAAGAAGGACAACTATGGAGGAATTGGTCGCAGACCGAGGCGGCTATTGTCCCAAAGATCATAGACAAACGAACCCTCGTTTCTCTGTACCAAACATTACAATGGGCAATATCATGCTCAAAAATTCTCAATCAATCTCTTTGCAACAAAGGAGAGAAAAATGATTACATGTTTTTAAAAGAATAGCTTTAATCGAAACAAATCGATTAGTCTTAATCTAAAAGAGAGCATAGGAAGACCATAGTGGCAAAGAATTAACGTAAATATGACGAACTCACATGGTATTTTTCTGAGCTTTCGACGTAGGCCTATCCCCCATCATTATTAAAGAATACCTAAATATCATAACGTAGCAAACTTTAAGCAAAAACGAAATACAATACAACAGTATAGAAAAAACATAATGGTCCCAAAGGGAGAACAGAACGTGTTAAAAAAGGGACAGAGGGATAGAGCTAATTGTATAAGATTAGGGAAGGCCTGAGTTTCGACAAAAGAAGACTTACTTTGAATAACAAGCCAATATCAGAGCCCCTGTAACAGTGGCGACGCCGGGTATCCTGCCTGTCATGCCCGGCAGGAAAATAGTTTTCAGAGCTGTGTTTTCCCATCCCCCTACCCTAATATCCACAATCCTGTTTTCCACTTTATGATTCAGTCGATTTACCAGCGTAGTCCCTTTTCTATTTCCTTAAATTTCCCTTTTTCAGTTTTACATGATTTCAGCTTATCACACCTCCACCCCTTTACTGATCTGATACCCGAATTACTTTTGCTATCCCCATTTTTCCGGTGGGCAAAGTGAGCGCATTGAAGAAAACACAGTTAATGGTTCACTGTGGTTCTGGCCTGCCCGGCAGAGAAGAAATGACCAAAATTGGCTTTAAATTTTCACGCATGCGTACTTTCTTAACATTATTGCATCATTTCTTCTTGGTCTCACTTTTCCTGTGAAAGCCTCAGTAATAGCGACCTCGTCCCTTGTGATTTCATGCGTCATAGACAACAGCGATTTCATGCCCATTGGTCAGAAGCAGGCCTGACTATCGTGTAATCGCTTTTGTTTAGCAAGACACAAACTCTTTGAAATTTAAGTGAGTTGCTAGTTGCAGGGAGTTGTTCTCAATAAAAGGATCAAATAAGTCAAAGGTGAGTATTCATAACGTATTCAGTTTCTTTGTGAATAGTTTGGTTGTTATTGCCATTATCAGTATGGGTATGTCGGAAGAGGATATTGTTCAGAAGCTGCTTAATGATCCATTCTCTTCATTGAGCAGGGCTCAGCAGAATAGAGTTGTAAGCAGGTAACCAACACCTGAGCTGAAAGATAGCTTGCAGACTGGCAATCAAGTGTTCCAGGGTGGCTGTTATGCCAAGAGAGACAGGCTTGGCAGAAGTATGAGTGTTGCAGGTTATTCTGTTGGTCTTGCCTCTAACAGCAGTAGCAAGGCTTGAAACTGGCTATCGTGATATGAGAGCCTCCATTTTTACTGAAAGGACAGCATTTATTAACACCCACTTTGAGCTTGAGTAATATAGAGGGCTGTTTGTAAACAAAAATATGACAAAAGTAAAGTCAGTTACAATGTTAAAGTTAAGTCCTATACAACATATTTCCTCTTCCAGATCTTTTCTTTTAATTTCTAGTCTTAAGAACATTTCACCACTTGAATTAGTTGGCAAACTATTTGAATGTGTGCTGATGCTTGTTTAATAATGAGATTTGAATCTTGATGAACTTCTATTGGAGCATTCTTGCTTTCACGAGGAGGACATATCGTTTTACCTTGCTGTCACACCTGTATCTCTTCTTCAAACCTGCCTTTTTTCTGACAAACTCCTGCTACAGTGAGTGGGTTGGCACCCGATGATACCCCTGCCCTTGAGCAGCTAATACAGGTGGTATGACATTGACTTCTCTAAAGACCACCTGGGGGACAGGAAGCCTGTTACATGTTCCTTCTGTCAAGTGTTACCAATCTGTATGCTTTACTGTTCATGTTACATATCTTCCCCTGCAGCCTGAACAGCTTTGTAACACTGTCAAACTGAGTCACAAATTGTTAGAAGTATAGTTCGAGCAGGACAGTCCTCTTCAATGATACGAGACTTTTATGATAATCATGGTGATTTTGACGTGTTGTTCATGCCAATGATATCATCGAAAAACCATTTCTGGTAGTCTAGCATATTCCAAAATTCAATCATTCTCCCAATGCCCCCAACATATGGATGATTAGGTGTATATTATCAATATTTGTGTACACCACTATTGTGTACCCCACTATGTATATTTGTATACCCCACTATTGTGTACCCCACTATGTATATTTGTATACCCTACTATTGTGTACCCCACTATGTATATTTGTATACCCCACTATGTATATTTATATACCCCACTACTGTGTACCCCACTATGGACCATCCAGGGTATGTTATCTTCTTTACCCCCTAAAATCAATAAGCTTCAGCGTGCTTGGGTACTGTGCATTAATGACATTAGGGGGGTAGTGTTTGATTTTTCTTAAACAATGAGACCTGTTTCTTGATGACTTGGGCAAGGGAGGGGGTAAAATGGGGGAATTTTCCCAAATTCAGAAGTGTGGTTCTAATGTTATTAGACCATAATGCATTTATTTCTATGAGCATAATGGTGGGCATGACTTCATGCAATGGCTAGCTTCGCCACTGATTAGACCTGCTCCCAAAATGAATTTCTCGTGCGGTTGGCCATGAACTGGCCTGCAAACTTCAACCTCTGTCTCGCCGCAGAGATGTTGCATCAAGTCTTTTCTACAGTTACTACTTTGGTAAGTGTTCTTCTGAGTTGGCTAACTTGGTTCCTCTTCCCCTCATCAGCTCAAGGTCCACTCAGTGTACTGAATTTCTGCATGACGTTTCTGTTTCTATTCCGAAAACAAACAAAAATTTCAATGCTATCAGTTCGTTCCCTAGGACTGCCAAAATTTGGAACTCTGTTTTCAGACTGCTTTCCTCTTGACACTTTTACATCTAATGTATATCGCTATCTTCTTGGACATCCTTAAATTTATTTTGTCTTTAATTACATCTATCTTTCTGCTTACTTTTTCTCTCTACTCAATACCTTGAAGTGGCAACCCTGCCTTGTTTAGAGGGAAGGAATTAAAATATATAATTAAGCTCGATAAATTACAGTATAATAGAAATGTACTCTTGCTAGGTTTCTGCCTCCAGGCCGTTACTGGTTTTGAAGTATCATGAGTTAATGAAGGGGAATAAAAGAGTCCCCTGATGTAATAAGGTATATCTCAAGACCCCACGCAGAATTGAGGAAATAGAAATAAATAATGTTTGCAAGTTGATTTTGCAAACTCGTTATTTGTGTAACGGAGTTTAACGTCTGAATAATCCTTCAATATGACATGAGGTTATTTGGTCTCCCTTTATGTCGTATCTACTGAAAAAGAGTGACTGCTGTCGTTACTTCCTGGGCATCTGCTGGCAAAATATCCTTTCCTTCCTCCTTCCTCCTTGTACTTCTTGGACGCCGCATTCTACCTGTGTGGTTAGGGGTTCTCTTCTTTTTAAACGTGTTATTTTTTCTTCACTCAATACAAGGCAAATTTGCCACTTCGAGGTATTGAGTTACTTTGGTAGGAGTAGAAATAAAAACTAAACAGAAAACTAGGCATAATCACAGGCAAGAAATTAAGGATTTCCGAAAAGATGGCAGTTGACATTAGATTTATCAAGATCATAAGTAAGAGGAAAAGCAATCTGAAGACAGAGAGTTTCAGATTTTGGCAGTCCTAGAGAAGAAATTGTTAGCATGGAAATTCCTGTTTGTTTTAGATATAGCTGAAATAGCCTTGTCAATGGAAGTTATTTGTACTATCGGATCCTGGAGGTCATGAGATGAACCCAAGGAAAAATCAGGATTTCCGTATTTTGCAGAAACAAAGAATAATCGTCCTAACGCCGAACGTGTGATCAGTACCAGAGAGCAAAAGTTTATGAACATAACATGATAAATACAACGGATAGCAAAGGTAACCAAACCCAGTTCTGCTACGTTGCGGCAAGTGCTATGATACTTCGTAAACTATGCTGATGACTGACGTATGGTACATCTTGTGATATCGCCTGGTAGTATGTGTTTCGTCAGGTCTTCACGAATAAGCTTGCGTAGATGGAAGTTAGGTCTTCCGGGAGATTTAATTTGGCGTTTGGATCATAGAGATACGGATAATCGAGGTGCCTATTGTTGAGATATTAGTCTTTTCCCAAATCCCATGGCTCATTTCCGTTCTTTCTTGTTACTTGACTTAGAACTTTGTTAAAAGACTTCAGGCAAGTCTGTTGAGGATCGATTACAAAATGTATCCTGTTTGTTACTCAAGGCCGCCGTTGTTGTTAACTCTTAACACATTGTTTAATAATTCTATATATGCTAATGTGTGGAGTCACGTGACATAAGGTCCAGGCTTTATACGCCAGTATAAGTAGGGATTATAAAATGATTGGTAGATGGATTCGTGAAAGGATAAGACGAAGGATTGAATGTGAACGGACAAACTCTTGTGAGTTTAATATGTAAAGAAATGATATGTGATAAGTATTAAGTGCAAATAGATTCTTATGTTTTCATGAACCACTAGCTGTCTTCATTGATAGTGGTCTGGCCCAGGTTAACAACAGCTGTTATGGAGTATTCAAGACTTCTTACACCTTATTGATCAACTTTGTTGTGACTGTGCCATTCCTTGCGATGTTTAGAATGTAACACCTTATCATCAAGATGAGGATCATCGACGTGCGGATCTTCGATGTAAGGATTATCGAATAAGGTTGAACAGGTGGTTATCAACAAATGACCTAGCGTTAGAACCGTGACTAAATGTTGAGACTTGGGTAGCCCGCTGACACAACCTTGAACTCCTTGTACTAACTCACTGCCCTCTAATCGATTATTGACCCCAATGGTGGGCGTAGCTGGCCATGGCGCTATATAGAGTTGTGTAATAGAATGATAATCTTACAAGGAATAAGGACAACACATCTGTTTCGCTCGCAATTTCAGAACCCCTCCTCGAGGTGTTCTGAAAACGCACGAAATTCCTTGCTTCGGAGTGGTCGTGTTGCAGAAGGATCATTAGTATTGCCTGAGATTCACGTACAAGGAGAATTGCTTGTAGTAAGTCTTGGGCAGATGAGAAATTCTTGTGTTAGTGGGGATCATACTTAAGTGTACATTGTTTCGGAGAAATAAGGCACTTCGCCGAACCTTTGTAAATAGACGAGGTGGTCTCAGAAAACGTAGGCTTAAAGCCACTGGCTTTATGAATAACTATGCTTCATTCTTTCATTAGCCTGCAATATTTTTATCGCATGCTTCTGGTTAAGTCAGTGCCGTAATAACGAGAAAAACAGCTCGGAGGCAGCAGAAGTAGTAGCAAAAAGGTTAAGTACACCTGGTTTCACTTACAAAGTAAACAGTTAAAACTTTAAAATATTTTCATTAAGTATTATTGGAGAGGGCACCCCTGTCCTGGTGGTCGTGCCGATGCTAGCTAAGAGATGTGCAATCCAATATGGTGCGTTCGGTAGGAAACTAAACATCAGACCTGTGTTACCAAGTAGCATTAGTACAGACATGTCATCTGTCTAATGAAAACAAAAGATTGCGTATGTTATTTAGGCAAAGTGATGATTCTGACCCTCAACTGTGTTAAAGTAATACCTGTATCTATCTTCATACATTTTGTAAATCCTATGAAAGCAGATCTTTGGGAAGTACTTACGTGAGATGACATCTTTGGCATACTCCTAGTGAAACTCCACTGCCCTTACCACCAAAAAAGAGCACACTTTGTCCTGTTGACGAAAGAGTCTCGATGGTGTTCGGTGGAGAAAGTATGATTTTATTCGTTCCATTCGAAACTGTTCCACGAGAGAAAAAGGTCTCGGATGCACTCGAGGACATCTCAAAGGAAATATATATATAGGGCTGATCTTTAACCAGATCTATTAAGAGAAATAAAAACTGTATTAGTATTCTCATTATAATCGAAGTAGATATATGTTAAATATTGAAATACTGACTTTCTGCCAAACATGGCTAGGCAAAATCAGTTCGTAAATTTTAAAAAGCAAAAATCTCATATTCTTTGTGAAAAAAGGTTCTTCTTGAGGCAAGTTTTCATAGTTACCATGGCTTTACTGGGTTGGGGCACCGGAAACTTTGATTCCTGGAAAATCGTCAAGGCAGTTCATTTCAAATTCGTAGCTCCCTTCATTATTTTCAGAAGTAAGAGCAACATTGTGAAGAACTGACAATGCTGTTATGCTACTCTATCTTTTCTTGATTATTCATTGATATTAGGTATCAACAGATTAGTTATTTGCCCGTGCAATGATGTGACTGCAGTTTGACATGTTCCCAAATTCTCGGAAACGTCAGTACCGCAATTCATTCGAATTTGCGCTAGTAGATTAAGAATGGACGTCATATTGCAGACGACAATCAATTAGAAAAGTCCATGACGATGCTTGATTTATCGACAAACTTGATTTTGAAAATTGCATTCAGTAAAGGCTGATTTACGATTTGTCGGGCCGATTTAGGGACGATTTAGTTACGTGACCAACCCAATATTAGTCGCACGAGGAATCAGCCTCCATGACACGCTCGACGATTTTGAGAACAAAACGCTGTTTTGGGATTTCATCTTGTTTATAAACAGTAGGAGAAGCTGAATAGGAAACCTTACTTGATAACGGATAATAAGCAATCACCTAGATTCTGAGGGCTGCACAGAGTGTCCCTACAAGACGTTCCTGACAGTAATGTAGTTTCCGCTTTAGAGAAAAGTCATACTTTCCATTGCGACTTCAAAGTGTCCATGTTAATACTTTGAGACACTGTCACGACATCCAAGATCGGGAGTAAATCTGTTCAAATGTCGCAAACTTTCTAAAAATCGTCCCGATTCTTGCTGAGATCGACATTGACGGGGGTTAGCCTTTTTAATGTTACTGGACTGGTACTGTCTTCACTTGGGCACTTTTACCGACAGATAAGATGTATTAGCCCCCGTCAAATGCAAGAAAAATTACTCCTTTGTTTGAAGGGATATCTCGTCCATGGCAAGTAAACAGGGATGTGTTACAGTTGAGCTGGAATCGTCTGACACAGTACGAATATATATATATATATATATATATATATATATATATATAACGCTTTATATTATGAATAAAAAGTAAGCATGAATGTTTGTTTTCTTTCATTAAGGTGTTTATTATATCCTATAGTAACTTATATCCTATATTACTTGTCTACACTTTAGAAAGATGGCAGGAGCGCAGTAATCTATATTAGCAATAGATTTCTCTACCGATTTTTTTTCGGCACCGTGAGTTCAATCGTTTGTAGTAGAGGGTTTCTGTATACACTGAGTGAAGACTGTCAATGAAAGATAAAGAGATTTTTTCTATATATCCTATGTAAACGTGAGAGCGGAAAGAGGATGATGTACACACGGTCTTCGTGTGCTTATGAAATAAGTTCATTCTAGTTGAAAGAAAAGAATGTCATCGTCACTTCACTCCAGCCTTAGACACAGAACTTCACCAGGAAGAACCACTTCCGTCTTCTAACCTTTGCCCGCTCCCCTTTTTATGATCAAATCGTTATCTTTCCTCCTAGCCCGCTGTTCTAATCCACAGCTGCATATCAATTACTACAGATTTCTTATCAAAACAAAGTTCATCTGGTACTATATGTAATCTGTGTCTAACCATGGGCTTAGATTCTGGGGGAACAGTGGGACTCGTCCCCCCCACTTTTTGATGAGGGAACTACAGCTGCTTTATCTCCCTGGTTTTGGGCCTAGAAACGTCAAATTGTCCACGTTTAATTGTCCCCCCACCTTCTTGCAGCGATCTGCGCCCATGTATCTAACAACGATGTATCTAACGAGCTACCAAATTTCATACTTCTAATCTTCTTGCAGCCAGCCGTTGTCAAAGTAACTTAAACAAACAGTTTCACAAATTTCGCTCTCGACACCACTCAGATAAGGTCAGGCTTTTGAGGATTGTGCACTTGAAAAAACCCCTTTTCATCAAGTCCTCAAATATATTTATATCACCAACCCATTTTTGGGTCAGCTACCGTCAATTGATGTATTACTCGACATAACTCTACCTTCGTCATAGAAATGACAAAAATGTTATCATGGGCCATAGGTTGCAGGACCGCGCTTCATTTCCCTCGTAAACAGGAGTTGCATGAGGACATTTTTTTCTCTGAGAGTAAATTTGTAAGACTTCTAGCTTAATCGAAAAATCCTCTAAACTGTATTAGAAAACTCTGTGTCAACAAAAAGTAAACAATTTTGAGTGCATTACTGCACTGCATTACCACACTGCATTACAAAAATATATCTCATGGTGACACATACGGTGCAATACGGTATGGTGCAGGGGCAACTTTGTGCACATCAGGTTACTATCCATTGGAGCACCATGAAATGTAATCTGACATGGTAGTAATCTGATATGGTAGTAGCCCGGTTTAGTGTAACCAAGGCCTAAACTCTTAAGAATTGCAAACAATCTGCGTTTCGGTAATTTGGTTGAAGATTTCCGCTGCATAGAAAAGTAATGGCGGCAGTCATAAATTGACGTTATGAGAAGTTTATTGTCTTGTTATCATTATCAGTGGGGTGGAGGTTATTTCTCACTTTACAGAGCCAGGCTTGACAGGAAAGTCAACAGGGATTCTACTTTTGGGTAACAGGAGGAAGGACGAATCGCTATATGCGATGCATTTTTTGTCCTCTCACTTTCTTACCTACTATCATCGGAATGCTCATGTTAACGTATATCTTTCTGCTTGACTATCTGTCTCATAATGTTTTAATCATGTAATCATGCCTCTATCCTTATCCACTGTGGCTGCCAGCTCGTTCTGCTAATTTATACTGGCTGAAGGGCGTTGATGAAAGGCAGCCTGACCAAAGGCTACTGACAAAATTATAAAATATATCGCTTTGAGAAAGATTTTATCAATGGCATCCTATAGTATACGTACTCTGCAAATAAATTTATTTCGTCTCAATGATATCCCTCAAAGAGACTAAATCTTTACCTTTACATGCATCTAGTTTCTCGTAAAAGGGTGAATCGATCAGGCACGTAGGAATCGGGGGCTCTTAAATTCAACACGTAATAAAGTGTTCAGTAAGTGAAAAAGTGCCTTTTGACTGTTGTGCCCCTCCCCCCAAGTTTGAGATGCTTCCTACGTCCTTGGAATGGATGCCTTCCTGTCTAGCCTGTGATGTATGAGATCGACAAAGGCAAGGCATTTGGGAAAATGTACTTTTCTCCTCTGCAAAGCATGTGTAGTGCACATCCCACTTCCTTCCAGCCCCCAAAACCACCACTTCTGCCATCAGAATTGACCTGCTACGCCCTTGATTTTTGGTACATAACATATCCTTTGTATTCAATGTTAAATTCATCGTATGAAGCACTCCAGTTGGTGTGAAATCACTGAAAAGGTGATAGCAGAAGATCGAAAGTTTAGATTATCAAGTTAGTATCATAATAGTCCTCACCTTCAATGCAGAGACACTTGTACTCTATATCCTCTTCACAAGAATCAATACATTTACATGGATAGCATGGGTTATACGGCAGACTTTGACACCTAGAAGAGAGCTAAGGAAAAAATATAAGATCGTTTTCTGGAGGGAACATTACATTATTTAACTGCTAGAGTTGAGTAGAGTTTATATATTGTGACAATTTCAAATATTTTGGTGTAAGAGAGCAGTTTAATTACTCCCAGTTTTTATGTTGCCATGAAGCTGGTGAGGTTTCTTCTGCTGTAAAAGAAAAGGAAACTCAAGAATTGGGCAAATCATTGACTTGGGGCTTGAGCTTACCTCGGTGAAATTGTTCATTGAGAACTAATTTGCCTGGCAACAAGTTCTTAAATATTTAGTACCGATCTTTTTTACAGGTTAAGCTAGATGACTAAGAAACACTGAAAAACAATGCTACAGCATGGCGCTGATGAAGCTGATTTAAACCAGGCCTTTTGCCATGCGGGTAGTACAAACGTTACGGTTTGTAAGCTGCAAAAGCAGTAAGGGACTGTGTGAGGTGGGGTAAGAACAATTCAGTTGTAGTATGATTTCCTCTGGCGTCCATAAACTTGCTAAGAAACACTGAAAGTGGTTAAATAGGTGCAAGCAGCAGTATAACGCGACGTCGATGAAGCTGATTTAAACCGGGTGTCTCTTAAAAACAGTAGATAGAGCATCTTCCGTCTCAAAGTGAGGTCAGTCGCTGGACACCTTTTCAGTCCCCATCAAACAAAGCTTATAAGCAATGTTACGTGGCGGACCTTCCCGCGCTATCTTAGCTAATGGTGGCCAGTACTCCAGACTACCCTATTTTGCTGTTGCAAACAATAGTAAGCTCGACCTAGTCTTTTTTTAGAGATCAGTGATTTAATCTGGGAATTAGTTCCATCCAGGGAGTACACGCATTACTGTACTTCTACTACTAAGTTACGGTAATTGACGGTGTGAGGCAGTCGAAAGACAATTCCGTTATCAAATGGTTTCTTGTGCCGTTGATACTTTAACTATTTTGATATGTATTGATGTGTACTTGGTCTGCTTGTTTATATTATGGGAGCTGTACTATTATTTTCTCATTAGAAATCGATAACTTTTTTATCTTCCTAAATTCGATATTCAGGTGCAATTTGATCTTACTATTTCAAGAAAGTTTACTTCTTGCCATACCTTACAAGAGGTCTATAAGAGAGGTCTTTCATCTACCAGAGGGAAAGATATGTGTGTTGGAAGGATAAGAGTGAAACGATTTTCAGGTTTTCCAACGACATTTTAGGAGTACCACCTCCAATACAGTCTGAATACCCCCTTTTGCAAAATTGGTCAAAATTTTGTGTTTATCATGGATTGAAAATATCCGATTTTCTTTACAAACAATTTAAACTAATTTGCGAGACAACAGAAAACTGAATATACCTGAGGATAACCTAATAGACATAAGTAAATATATTAAAGAATAGCAGAAAATATTCGCACTAGGACACGCCACTGCTCAATTGGTAGAGCACTTCCCTTGTTGTATGGGTCGACTGGCTATTGAATTGTTAGACCAAAGGACGTAGAAACAAATTGACCTTCAAAATTGGGTGCCCAGTCACAGTTCACCTCTAAGCGCCGCCCTTGAGTACAGGCATACGGAGGGAAAGTGTGACGTCACGATTTTGAAAATATTTGTGACGTCATCACTATCCCACCGCATTCTTAACTGAAATTTAATTTCCTATTGACCACATGTCTGTATCCACCGAAGGGTGTAATGAC
>JAAAKL020003401.1:0-23278 GCA_010016065.2 Carybdea cf. marsupialis auct. non (Linnaeus, 1758)
GGTACTCAAGAATGCAATGTATAGGTAAAAGATACTCAAGATTGCAATGTTTTGGTAAAAGATACTCAAGATTGCAAAGTATTGGTAAAATATACTTAAGACAGCAATGTATTGGTAAAAGATACTTAAGATTGCAATGAATTAATAAAGGATATTCAAGATTGCAATGTATTAGTAAAATATACTTAAGATTGCAATGTATTGGTAAAAAATACTTAAGACAGTGCTCAATGTATTGGTAAAAGATACTAAAGATTGCAATGTATTAATAAAGGATATTCAAGATTGCAATGTATTAGTAAAACATACTTAAGATTGCAATGTATTAGTAAAACATACTAAACATTGCAATGTATTGGTAAAAGATACTTAAGATTGCAATGTATTGGTGAAAGATACTCAAGATTGCAATGTATTGGTGACGAATACTTAAGATTGCAATGTATAGGTAAAGGGTACTCAAGAATGCAATGTATAGGTAAAAGATACTCAAGATTGCAATGTTTTGGTAAAAGATACTCAAGATTGCAATGTATTGGTAAAATATACTTTAGAATGAAATGTATTGGTAAAAGATACTCAAGAATGCAATGTATAGGTAAAAGATACTCAAGATCGCAATGTATTGGTAAAAGATACTTAAGATTGCAATGTATTGGTAAAAGATACTAAAGATTGCAATGTATTGGTAAAGAATACTAAAGATTGAAATGTATTGGTTAAAAGTACTTAGATTGGAATGCATTGCTTAAAGGATACTTCTTAGATTACACCGTATTGCCAACGGGTAATTACAATGGAATGTTTGCTCTTGCTCGAAATAAATCTGCCTTAAAGAAGAATGCAAGCCTCAAAAGTAGATCAATAGTTTTTGACTATATGCCAATTAAATCGAGTTGGACAGAGGGGAATGCTGACTCAACTTTGCACATAGGCTTTCATAACTAATATTAGATATGCTGTTCCCTGTCCCAATCTTACCTAGTGTTACAAATCTTCCCTTCTTTGCAGACGAATTCCTTGGTAAGGGTTCTTCGTTAGCTCTTTTAGGCCCAGAAGAAGCTTCAATAACTAACAGCAAGAAAGAGAGAAATGTATTAAAATTACTTGCTTGCTCCTGCCAATTTGTAATTGACAAATGACTTGCACAAGTAACAAAATTGCATTTTCTTCCCGCAGTTACTATTGTGGGCTTCAGGGCTGTAAATATGGCATGTTCAGGATTTACCTGTACCCTCCTTTTCTCTGGATGTTTAGTGGCCAAGACAGGTGTGTAGTAAATGGTTTTTTATAAGTCTGACAACTGCTAGGCATCTCTTTTACGGTCAATTGTCTTAAGAATACGATAACAACCAACTCTAGGAAATGCAGGGTCCTTTCATTTGACAACAATATAACACATCAAAGTACAAAGCGATACGGAACCCTGTCCCAACTTCCTTTACGATGTAAAACCTAAATAGTGGAAATGCTGAGAATATCGTAGCCATGGTATGAAGCTATGCTACATAATTAAATAAATCATAAAATCAATTAAAGACATTAAACATTTAACATTCACAAACTAAAAGACGACGGGCACAACAATTTTATTTCCTAAACGTGCCGAAAATAGTTTCACAAAAAATTTGTTAGAAAAAAACCATAAAAGTTTAAACTTGTAATCTCCTACAAGTCTCTAATCCACAAACTCGGAGTACGTCGTTTACCTTTGAAAAGTGTATCAGGCGATGCAAGGTATTGGGCTAAAACAACACCCTCTGCAATGGGCCGTATTCCATACAGTCAAAAGTAATAAAGCACTTAAATCTTATTCCAGTATACCAAGAACTGAAAAAGAAAAGCAGATACCTCCTGCCCCTCCCCCTCCTCGATGTCACCTAGCAATTACTTACATTAGCTTTTCGTTATCTGTGCCTGTTTAAAATGTCAGGTGATTGCTAAAAATTACTGATTATTAAAATGAGACTGCCATACCCTAGGAACGGTGCCCTTCAGTGTACAATTTTTTATAGCTGTTGCATAAAGGCGTATCGTCTATAACAGAAGTAGTTTGCGGACATCAGGAACCAAGCGGGCCCGATTGGCAATATGGCATCACTGCATGATATACCGTTAATACCTAGCATCGAATAAAAATGTGTGTAAACTGCTGATATAAAGCAGCTGGTTGAAACCATTTTAATCTACATCATATCGCATATTTGTAAACAAATGTTTGTAATACCATACATCTCAACAAACATTGACATGATGATTGTGGAGAAACAACGTGTTTGTCAATAGATTTGAAAAGCCTGATTTTGTCTCTGTTAGTATCACCATCAGTAAATGTATTTGTAACAGACATATTGAGAATATTGAAGAGTACACGCAAATATTGATATGCTAGTGCTGCCAATGCAAACGGGCATTTCAGTGTTTTAGCAAACGGAACTCATTGTTTCATTGATCAATACTAAGTATTAAAAAAGCAAAAGGCGCACCTTTCGTATCGGTCACGTTCGTTTCCATGCCCTCCCCCTTCCCCCCCCCCCAAAAAAAAATAATCAGTGCTCTTAAACCGGTGACCCCGCGGTTTTGAACAAGAAAACCCCTTATAGGTCTATGTACTATTGTTTGCTTTCTTGTCCATCGTGGATTTCTTCATCACAATGAGTAAACATATGCGCAAAACGAAGTGACCTTGGTTTGCCTGCTTGGCATAAGTATCGCGTTATTTTTGCTCTAACATTAAAGTACAGTCATAGGGTAATGCATTATGGACATACACTAACTTGTAACATTTATACTATGGTAATTCTATAGTTTCGCTAACGTTTGTATAACTTCTACGTACATGACATGACCTAAAACATTTCTGGATAAAAAAAAGGCAAAACAAAATTTTAGGAACTTTAGTATAACATAGGATTTGTAACAATGCCACATTATAACAATGCAAATTCAATCGACCTCGTCTCCGAAAACGCCACTCGCAGATGTTACAATTAGAAGTTTAGTAATAATAATAATAAAACTAATAATAATAAGCTGTACAGTGTGTCACAATCATGAGCATTAATTGCTATCTGTAGGGCGCTGGAAACAAGAATTGAATGAACAAGACTTACCATTTTCAACTTCATTTTGAGCAAGTGGTGAGTTGAGAAGAGACCTGAAAGAAACACAGACTTTGAAAATGGATCAGAAAACTTTTTCAAAACGTCTACATTACAAAACTAAATTTCAAATCCTTCTCAAGTAAAAAAATCCTGCTGCTGCCGCTATCTTTTACATTTATACTAGTTTAAGCACGAACATTCGAAGCTCTTCCATGTGATGTTAGATATAAAATTGATTTATACTGCCTTATCAAGACGAAAAACGTTTCAAAGACTTCTAATTCTTGAGGAATCGCTTAAGAAAGCTGTCCCACTACACTGGTACTACATCGTACATTGTAGTTGTTAAAAATTGGAATCTTGGGTATTATTCTTGTACAATAAGAACCTGACACGCACAATTTTGTTCGTTAAGAGTTCTCTTCGCAACCATAAGTCACAATCTGTTTATGCTGGAAAAAAGGCGTTTTACATGATGCATTGGGACATGAAAACGTCAAAGTTCAGCTGCTCTGTTAGGATACATAAAGTTCAGAGCGATGCGCAGACAGTACTATTTAGATATTTGGTCTAAAAATAGAGGAACGGTATCTGACTCTTCATTAGGTTTCTCCCCTATTTACTTTATCGTTCACTTCATTATTTTACTATCTTTTTGTGAAAATGAGCATCCTCATCGGCAGTTCACAGAAAACTGGCAAAAGATCAGTAAAATGCCGATAGTGATTTAACATGTTCCTCAACATGATGAGTTGCTTTTTCAAACAGATAATCCCTATTCAAATACAAAAGTATGTTTTTAGCATACCTTGATGATACTTGATTCGGTGCAGCTAATACAGCATCATGAGCAACAGCTGGCTCAGGTACATGTGCAGTTGATGGACTCTGTATCAGTGACGGCGTCGTCTGGCAACTAGTGCCTACTTTGTGGAAATCATCGTTCCAAATAGGCGATGATCTACCGTAAATTTCTTCTTCAAAGAGCGCTAAAAATCTGAAGGTAGGGTACAAAAGTAACATAAATATAACTAAATTACACTGAAATACTGAGGGGTTTCCATCTACCAGATTCCGAAACCAGTTGCCACGGGGTTACTCTTTGCTGATGAAGACACCAAGATGACCAAAGAAACAAGAGAAAAGCCAGATAAACATCAGGGGCAATAACAACACTAATTTCAAGTGTTCACGATTCAGGAGTAACAATGGAAACCAAAAGAGGAACTTAGGCTGCACTAATAGCAAACGTATCAACATACTTGGCAAAATGAAAAGAGCAGTCGGGGGCTAATTACGGCTAATTATTTGAATTAGAGCCCAGGGCACTCCAATGAAGGAGTCATTAAAATTGAGAAAAATTCTCACAGTAAAACTAAACGTAAAGTTTAAAGATTTCACAACCAAATAATAAACGTCTTTAAGGAAAGTTTGAGGTAAAAAATCTGGTCCACAAGCATAAGTACAGTGAAACGGAGTGCAAGGAGTGGGAGGCATTCATCCCAGTGAGAACACTGACTTCCGGAAATGATGACCAAATAATATCGAATAAAAATTAATTACGGTTCTGTATCATAGACTGCAAAGAATACTGATATAAACGTGCCTAAGGTGTTTATCTACTAAAATCCAGAAACTGTTTTGTGCATGTTAAATATCTACGTCAATATCTCATTACTTAACATACACATCCCTCTCCAAAATAAAGTAAGACTACAAAATGAACAAGGCAACCGAAGATATGATTACAGCAATCATCAACATCTTTTACGTTAGTGACAGGATTTGAACCCCTCCATGTATTCTTTAAACCATTCTTGCTCAACGGCATTAAAGGAAACCATCATAACTACTATGGTGTCAACAGTGAATCACGTAGCCGTTTATTACTTATGCTCATTTAGGAAAGCATATCAAAGTGAAGTCCAGAACTGAATAACTGAAAACCTGATTCCAACTGTGCGTGAGTAGCTAGTGAGAGTTCTGGGATCCGTGAACATTAGAAATCTAAGCAAAAGCAGAGAAGGTGAGGTCATCTTCAGCAACGTCGAGATGGCACTAGGGAAAATCAATTGATCTCGGTAAATTAAAGATTTCTTGCCTTAAGTTTTAATACCCTGACTATTGATAACTTATTAAGTCACTCAGCCCAGCGTAGGGAAGCTGAAAACGTCTTCACATAAACCACAGAGTGGTCACGCCTTTCAAAATGTATTAGCAACACAGCACTATCTTTGTGGGGTTTACAAATGGAACTGTGCTTCTCGAGAAGGAGTGTGCTCAACTTGAGATATAGAAAGAGATTTAAAATGATGAGGCCAGCCAGTAAACGTGGTGCTGTTAACGAAAAGATTTATTTTCACAGTACATGTTTTTCAAAAACATAAATGGAGGCTGCACTATTATGGGAGAATAGGGTTGCGCTATTAATCCGGAAATTGCTTACCTATGTGAAAAAAAAGTGAAGAAAATCATTACCTTGGAAAGTGGGTTAACACGGTGACTCTAGTTTCTGGTGGTAGCTTTTCTTTCTCAGCAGAGAACTTGTCTAGTAATTGTTGCTTCATAAGACTAAAAATAGACTTCAACATATTTTGTCCAAATATAGCAGTCACTTCATGTCTAGGTAGACTGTCACAGAAAAATGGAACATGACAATAGCAAAGCCATCTACAGTGGAAAAAAAACAGAAAAAGAATGAAATTCAAACGTATTTTGCTGTCTTCTGCATGTCGTAACATTGTTTATAATTCCCTCTATGTGTATACCTGTTGTACTGGTGGAATATTTAAGTGCCAGGGCCTCACTCACAACATGAACAATAATGATAAATCGTTGGAAAAGTGAGGACACCACCAATGACAAATGAAAATGCATCGTTCCACCAAAAGCCTACTGTTTACAATTATGATGGCAGACACGGACACCCACATTGATACAAGAGAATTTTTGGTAACAAGCTGTTTTGACAGAAAGTTATTCCTGCAAGAGTTGATAGGGAATCCAAAAAGGTTCTACATTCTATATCCAGATCTCAAGTTTCGTGCAAACAAGGAATATTCGTAGTGAAGGGCAAAACAAGAAAGGATAAACCAAACGTGGACAGAAAATTTTGGCAACAGGCAAATAATCCTATGGGGGGTTTCAAGGGTCAAATCCTATCTAATGAAGCCTCCCTTGCTGAAATTATTCCAAGATACTTAAATGGTACGCTTCTCTCGAGAAATGCCACAAACAACAACAAAAAGACATTTAAATGGTATATAGGCTACTTATTATTTGCCTCCTCCTCCTCCTTTATAAGATCTGGGTTGCAGTTGAAGGCTTCCAATTATTACATTATTGGCTACCAACTACTACAAGACAAGTGTTTTAAATGATCAACTAGATCACATGCTCTACACTTCAAAATAATTTGACAATTTCCTTTGTGATGGGTTAAGTTCAATCGCTAACAACTCATCATGAAATTATCCTCAGCAGCCATGTTCTGCTACATGCAGTAGTTAGAGAGTTCGAAATGACCACAATCTGTTTACAGACTGCTTTAATGTGACTTAAGAAAAGAATGACTGACTTAAGAATAGTAGACAATTTGATATTTGGCAACAGAATTCATAATAGTACACCCATTGGTGTTGCATTGACGCTAAACAATCCTTCAACTCTACAGTATCATAAACCTCAACAGAATGTGATGCTTTGAGGGATATAAAGCTGGTTAAATCAGTGTCATGTCAAATCAAGGTCATTAAAGATTGTGGTGCTGGTAGGAAAACCTGTTAATCAGCACCAGAGCGCTACCTTCCCAAAGAGTGGTATTATACAGAAAGCATAAAATATTTACAGAAAATCCTAATTCTTAAGCTATTAAGAACTACAAGACATTTACATTGAATCAAAGAATAATCGGAACATTCAAAGCAAGAGCATCCCGAAAGCAAGTTAAATCAAATAAGCGAGTCAAACATTTTGTTCCCGTTCCATGACAGGTTCGTGAATTAGCATTCTCAATAATACATATCACCATCTTTGGTGAGAAATAGATTTTGCAGTCCGACCGCTCAACAGTGAATCAGTGGCAAATGAATTTTGTTTTATTATTTCCGTTATTGTTATCGTTTGCAGTGTGACTGAGCCTAGTTACATCTGGTGCGTAATATCAGTGATACTCTCACACATCGGACTTGTGATGTTATGCACTTTCAACTCACTATAACTTAAACTTATATTTACATTCTATCAATTTCATATTGATAACGCAAAATTGTGATGCATTTTCTCATCCTTGATTTGTAAATTTTTCTTCTTATGACCATTTCATCTCGTGTATATAAGCTTGTATATAAGCTTGTATATAAGCTTCCGTAAAAATGTAAAAGTTTGCAATCAAGATAAAAGAAATCAATCTACTGTGTCTTTATTTATAATAGTTTATCATCTCAATGGCGTATTGAAATTCAACACATGCACAGTAATATTGCTTGAATAATCATTTTGAACATAGCATTGCTAAAGGTCCTGGTCAAAAGTGAAATATATGCACATATTTATGGCAATTGTTTATCTGAAATTGCATCCAGATGCTAAATGCCAATGTCAGTGGCCACAGTTTTGTATTTTCCTTCTTGTCTTTGGCATTCCACATATAGTCAAGGCGCTTGTGTTGTGAGGGTTTGCCAAACCAATTACATAATCTACTGAATTTTGTATTCTACTGAATCACTTTGTTGCCATGCTTATTTATTAAAAGGAGTGCAAACATATATATGTACATTACCCACAGGAATTGTATAACAAAATTATCAAGACCATGTTACATTTATGCTTTTTTGTACTTAATTTTTAACACTGATATTATTTTTTAAGCACTTACACTATATTACATTTAAACAAATATTTTCCTGCCATGGGATTTAACGTTTTACCGTATCTGGCTGTGCTTAAGGAAAAGTCTACTCCTGTGGCAACCTGTACAGGCATTCAAATGCAGGTAAAAAAACCTTATTGACAAATGAAACAAAGGCATTATATCACAATTTCTCGTAGAAAGCTTCTCCAATTATACTTTTTAAGTATTTGAAGCCATTGCAAATTTTCACCACATGGTCTTGAAACGGATATTCAATAGGCAAAAGTATCAGAACCCCCCCCCCCCCCCCCACCCCCACCCCCACCCCAAAAAAAACAACCTTGGCGTTTTAGAAAATACATGGACTGATATGTAAGAGTTCCATGACACCTTTCCAGAACTTCTTTTCTTTATTAAGTTGTTTCACATTATCATTATCTATGGTGCGGTGACATACCTACCAAACTACATATGCTCTACTGATAAATAATATGCAATTCAGATTTCGACCAGGATGAACCCTTACAAGTTGAATATGGATAGTGTTGCCTCATGCAATTTTTTAATGTCTCAACTTGATATTCAACATTCAGTCCACAAATCTTTCACACTAAATAAGCAATGCATTAATACGTACATTGCATTCAAAAAGCACAACTGGAGGGCAATGCGACAATGCGTATTCATACCAACTACATCATGCTGCGCCTCCATGTTACTTACTTTGTGTAGTTGATTTTGTATGATGAAATATCCTCTGTTTGAATCCTCTGCCTCCTGGCAGTAGGCGTTTCAAGCTTCCAGTGATTAAGACATCTGATAAACATTCTTGCTAGTTCATTCATTATTTGTAATTCCCTTTGGGGCAGATGCCCAAACTTGTATTGCACAAAATTTTTTACACCCTGAAAAGTTAATGATTGAAAAACCGAGTTAAAATAAAGCAGCTGGGATGCAGCTTACGTAAATCTTACAGTTTGACAAATTGGTATTAACTCTGAAAATGCAATATGGTTATGTTTGGATCACTATCAACATGACAGTCTCTCTTATAGTTTGCATGTATTCTAATCATTGTATATGTTAACATCTTCTCGTCAGTGAAGGTGTTGGGCATAACACTGTATCACTCCCTTATTTTTTAGTATTTCAGCCTACTGCAGTATCAGAAGGTAGTTGATAATCATTACAGTTAGGTGATCATCTTAATCTGTACGATCAACACACTGGATCCGTCAATGACTGGTTCTATTTGCCTAAAGGTATCAATAAATTATCATCATCATGAAATTAAGTATGGTTTTGATACACATTTAAAACAAAACACGTTTGTGGTGACTATCGTCGTCTCCTTGTTCTGAGCAGTAACCTGTAAACCCGTGTGTTCCATTACAATGTAAGGTGTTACAGCAAAGTTTATGCTTACTTTGTTGTCCCTTTGCTTCTTTACAAGACCAAGATCTCTTACTGTAATGTTGCAGTACTTAGAATGCCGCTTCGCATCATCATATAGAACATCTTATTTTAGTTCTGTTGCTGTTGTTCATGTCAACTTGCTTTCTGATATCGATCTGGTGTTGGCTTGCTAAAGAGCACTGGAAACTTTTTATCAAAGGCACAATTAAATAGGCAGTCAGCTGGTGGAGCATTTGTGGTTCAATGCATGCTTCATATAAGGTCCTGGATCATGACTTAGAACTGAGCTATAAGACAGTGTTATTCCTTACTACTAGTAGTAGCATATGGCTACACTTCCACTTCAGCAGTTAGTCCACAATTGTAATGCCTCGCCTGCCCATTGTATGATAGTGTAGGCTTCATCCAACTGTGTGCTGGGGCAGTGTATTATCATGAGGTCAGTCTCTTCAAATTCTCTCAGGCACCTGAGATACATGGCATTATCCCTGAATGGCCACTGATAACCGGCAATTTTTTCATGGCCCTATCTAAGCACGTTTGCAATAGTCCAGTACTTTTTTCAGTGTAGTGAAATCTTGGTAGTTTCATAGTGGGATCGCTCAACAGGGCTCTTCTCTAAGTCATGCTGATTAGCATCCTCTTTTCTGGAGTGAAGGGTTGCTATTGCACTCACGATTGGCAGCCACTGAGATTGTGCTGATCTGAGAGCTCCTGATATCAGCCTCGCAGTCTACACACATGGGCAATATTCTGTGATGTTGTTAATATTTGAATCACCATTTGGGGCGCTCCCGATGCCATTCCACCTGCTTGTATACTTCATGAGTATACAGTTCCTTTTGTCAACCTTCTGCTAAGTAACTTCAAGGTGCTCCTTGTATGCAAGAGACCTATCTAAGATCATCCCTAGATATTTTGGGAGGGTTTCAGAGGGAAGCAACTGCTTATCCCACTTAATTTTAGTTTTCCATTTGCTTGGTAGTTGTTCAGGTGGAATGTTGAGGAGACAGTTCTGGTCAAGGTCATCTTTAGGTACCACCTAATAGGAGTTAATGGAATCTACCTGGAAAAGATCACAGAATCAGCACCAAGGGCTGTTTCCTTCCTTCCGCCATGTTGTACCACCACTTTCAGCTTCGTATCCATATGGATCACATCACAAAGCCTCTTATGTGGACGACCTCTTGCTAGTCTTCCATCAATGTTGGAAAGGGCAGCCTTTTTATGCCAAACATTGTCATCCATGCATATCAAGTGTCAATAGTACTGCAGTCAGTTTGATCGTAAAACATCTTTGATAGAGCTAAGACCAAGGTGCCATTGGAGATCTGTTGTTGAAATGTGATCATTTAAGCACACACCACATATCCATCTGATGACACCACTGTCAGCTCTAACTAATTGATGGACATCTTCAGTCGGAATTGGTTAGGTCTCATTACCATACAGTAGCACTTTTCTTACATACACATTAAAGACATTGCCTCTGAGTTCCAATTGGATTGCACAGCTAGTGAGAATAGGAAGCAATCCTTGGAAGGCTTTCCAGGAGGAGAGAAAACAGGTAGAGACCGCATCAGTACAACCACCATATTTCCCGATCGTATCGCCAAGATATTTGAAGGAAGATTCAACTTTAAAATGGTTATTCCCAATGCTCACTTCCTTTCTTGCTTCATGGATAACAAAGAGTTATGAAAGATATTATTGACAACCGCATATACTTCTGGGAGTGAAAAGGGCGCGGATTAAAGCAAAACTGAGACTAGGAAAGACCGAGCCAACTATTGTCAAATGTTGTGCTATTGTGCTTCATATATAAACTGGTGGAAAGGATGATTCTGTCATGACAATCCACAATCCTTGACTGCCATATCCCAACAGAACAAGCTGTAGGCCCTGCTTAGAAGCTGGGTAACACACTGAATAGCAACTAGTTCTGACCTCGTACATAAAGGTAGATTATGAAAACAGAACAAAGCTCTTAAGCTACTACAGGTACTCTGTGATAGCAAGTAGTTCTTGGGGAGTGCAAGGTCAAATACAGGAGATGGAAAAATGGTGTACCATAGGAAATGACACTGGCTCCCAAGCTCTTCAACATCTATGGCAGCAACATGCAAAAAATGCCATCCCTAAGATTAGGACATGCTGATGACTGCATCTTGCTAACCAGTAGAAAGTACTGAAAGAATTGGAAGAGTTATTGAGCCATGATACAAGAAACCTAGGCCAACTTTGTTGAGTGGTATGTAAAGATAAACTACTTACTGAGAAATTTAACTCTCACACAAAGTAAGAACACTTTCAAAATACAGCTCTGTTAGTTCTCATCCACAAGTTTTCATGCTCAGCAATGACACTGTATTGATGATATGCCTGGGTAAGTGAGGAGCAACTTTACAAAATACCTTAGGATATGCTATCTATAGAAATCAAAGGGAGTAGGTTATGTATGTATGTATGTATGTATGTATGTATGTATGTATGAGTATGCATATATGTTTCTATGTTCTGATTCTACTCCTCTATTTCTTGATGGATCTCCATGAAATTCAGCAGTGAGCTCCTTACACCCATAGAATTCTGACAATGAAATTTGGGCCATGCCAGGCTTGATATCTGGGCAAGGTGTCTTCATGGGACTATTAAGTAATGGTTAAAACCTATCATCAAACATGAATAGTGTAGCAGTTATATTTCAGACTCCTACAGTCTTACGCATAGACACCATTACACTCCTGAGTTTGTTACTATTTCTGTAATTATGCAACCCCTGTTTTTGTCTGGAAATTGACTCGACCTTCTAGTAAGTTTTCAAGTTGCAGAGCTGTTTTCGTTTTTTTCTCCTAGTCTAGTTTGATCATTTTATGATCCACCATCATCAAATAGTTAATGGGTAAAATGTTCAGCCTTGGTACATTAATGCCCACAAACAATTCATAGTTTTGAATAGCCCAAATGACCAACATCAATGTTGTGCTCTTTAAGATTGCTATTCACGCTATTCATGATTGTAGTCCCCTCTCTGTCCTATGTAGCAAAACAAAGTTTTCCACTTCACAAGAGCAGATGACAGTGTACAGTACCACTGGGATTGGGTCTGACACTCTACCACCATGCCACTAGCGCATCTTCAATTAGCATGCTCCTAATGTGGTGTATTCTTTAGGAACTCTTGAGGAATTTAAAATACCTCCTTGCTTATTAAAGATTCCGTAATGTAACAGCCGTTTGGTGAGGCACATAGATAAGTTTAAGGTGAGGTAGACCCTGACATGACAATGATAAAAGACTGTGTCTTTGGGCTTTTATGCCCCTTTGGCAAAGTCAATTCAATACAAACAGGTAGCAACTACTCATGTAACGAATATTCTGATGAACAACTCTGACCATTCAGGAGGTCAAACTACTCCCCTGACAGAGGCTGAATGATGCCTATTTATACCTAAATATGTTGTGACATAGCAAGTTACAAATTTGCCATGATAAAACGTAAATACTTGCACAGTGACACAATGACGTAAACACAAACCTTGAGAAATCGTGGGGGATTCCCTAACAATCGAAGACATGAAAATGTAGACAAACTGATTACTCAATAGCAAAAGGCCATGTTACTGTAACTGCGTAACAAGGAAGATTCGAGAATCCTCATTGCACATACAAACAGTGTCACGACTGCCAACAAGGGTGACTTGATTATAATTTGTGTAACCTATGAATTAACAAGGTAACCCTGACCTGGTTACATAAACATTGCTGTACAGTATCATATAATCATTTGAGAATGGCAACTGTGGATGCCCCACTTGTGGAGTAAAAATAGAAATGAAATGTATTGGATATTTGCAAAGAACAAGTTTTGATCTCTGGTTTTGCATAGAACATGTAACTTAATTGAAGAACTGCTTTTAGAAAACTTAAGAAAGTAGGAACTCAGCTCAACAGTGATAATACAACACTAAGATAAACATGTTTTAAGTACATAAAATGCACTGCTTTCATACAAAATAAATAACTATGTAAATATTAACAATTAATACATAACTTACTAAAATATTAGCCTTTACTATGTTGCCAGACATAAAGTCAGGTATATATATATATATATATATATATATATATAAATTCTACTCATAAACAAAACGAACTTTTATTTAAGACATGAAAGTGAAAGTGGCAGAAAATTCTTAGCCTAAATAAGATGAAACATGACCTTAAGATCTTACTTTGGGATGTTGGAAAAGGCAAACACCTTCTGAAACTGTGTGTCACATTCAACATTACATATAGAATCAAAATAGTACCTGTTCAATATTAGGTTGTTCAAATGGAGGTGATCCAAGTTGTCCTTCAACCGATGGTTTTGTTACTTGTATTATACACTTCCTTAGAAGGCGAAAAAGATGAAAATAAACATGTTTATTATCTTGATCCTCTTCTCTCTTAACACACATGAACAGATTTTCCACATCTACCACCATCGACAACAAATAATTCAGCTCTTCTTCTGAGGAATGGTCCAAGTGTGATATATGGTCGCGTAATGAGTGATTACAACTCCTGCATAAATCATCCAAGCTTGCCAATGGTTGTGAAATATCAACACGAGAAGTTGGAGTTGGAGGCGGATTTGGATTCTTCCATCCACTGCATTTACAGTCTTCTCCCATCTAGAACAGGTAAAATTGCATCACAATAAATTAAAACAATTTGGAGGATCCACAATCAAAAGTAGACAAAGTAAACCAAGAAGGAAGTGTAGCCTAATCCAGACAGATTTTATATTAAGTAAGAGAAAATGTTTAATGTTATGTTACATAATACAGCCTTCCAACAAAATGATGTACTTAAAATCCATCTTTTCAAGTCTTATGAGTATATGGTTCCATATAGGGGCATTACCAACTCCACCCCGCTACATATTGCAAGTTCTACAGACACAATTCTACAGACATTGATTGGTCAAAAAACACCCATCTGGCTGTCAGAGTTCTGATTTGCTACTTTTAAAACACAGTTGGGTATAAGCTTCATTGACTTCTTCTTAGCCTTGATTGTATGATTTTGTAGCCTAATTTGAGCAGTGTCAGATCAAAAAAGCTTTTAAGTACTAAAATGTTTTCCCTATTTTGTACAGTTTTACTGATTTGTACCACAAACTTATTTATCTTTGTATGATCATTATGTTTTTCCAATGTTCTCTGACCAAATTACAATGCTTGTAATGAATGGCTATTAACATAATTGTCATACCTCTACCCTTACTTTGTTACATGCTTATTCCCAGCTATTTTCAGCAAGGACTTAACAACTTATTGGAATGAACTATGTTATGAATTGTGGTACAAGCAACATATCATACTGCAAGTGCTTGTGTTAATAGTAATATATCCAATAAACCTGAGGAAGTCAGAAATAGACAAAACACTGTCTGATATACACTTTCCTTTTGGTGTAATATTATTCTTTAGAGCTGAAAATCGAGTTGCTGTGAACATACATAGCAACTACAGAGACGAAAGCAGGAGCTCATTCTCATTTTATGTTTGGTACTGTACTCCCTCTGTTAAAGTACTAGAGCTTATGAAATTTTGAGTCTACTGGCACAGTTCTTGGCTCTAGATGTGAAGAAGTATGGATGATATTCATAACCAAGAATGTTTGAGAGGCATTACATCTCAACTACTAACTAAGCCTCCTGCAGTGCTAGGAATGTTAGTGGACAGAAAGGTCTAGTTCAACAACATCATCCAATCCTAAAGTTACATTTGAGAACCAGGAACAGAAGCACTATTTGGTACTTCAAGAAGAATTGACTGTGTGGAAGTGCAGCAATGAATAAACTTCTGGTGGTCATGTCTACTGTTAAGGCCAGGAGAATCTGAACATAGCCAGGAACTTCCTATCCTGACATATATGGTTTCATGTCCATTTGTAGGAGACAAATTTTAGCTAAGAATCACATGGAGTCCTGTAAGATGTGAAAATGTTCAATGTTCCTGACACTTTATGCACTATTGAAGATTACAATGGTTTGATCAATTGGACTGAATAGAAAATGATTTTTATAAGATTCTTATAAAAGGCTTGTTAAAGGGCAGGCCACAAAGACATGGTGTAAAGTAATAAATAATACCCTAACAGAAAGGAAGTAGATAAGAACTTTCAAGTCAGTCAGAAGATACTGTCCAACCACTGCAAGGCATGGTAACCAGATTAAACTATATGAAATGACAAACATTGCTGCTTATACAAATGAACTACACTGTTGGTGCAGAACTATGCACTCACACCCACTTGCGGATTCTTGAAAACTCCCATTTTTGTGTCCACCCTGTTGGTCAACCATACTAAAATTTTGTTATTTATTCAAGCGGAGTATGCTATTGATGCAACTTATGACCTTTTGGGTGTTCAATGAAAACCACTGCACACTATTAGTTTGTTCTCTTCAGATCTTGTTAGTAATTCAAACTTAAGTGAGGAGTTCATTCACAAAATGACTGGGCATGATCAAATAACAAACGAGCATTGCATCAAATACATATGAGAGTGAAAGTGGCCAAAATCAAAAGTAGGCGCCAAGCCCAACCATATGGACACGGATGGTCAATTTGAAAATTGTCTCTACAAAATGTTTGAGTAAAATCTCACACTCTTTAGCAAAAGATGTAAGAATAGACTTGTCCTCCATTCAAGTCTACAGAGCTTGTAAGACGCATTATCAAGTGTTTGAAGCAAATATGACAAGTAAAAAGTGGATCACATTTAACTAAACATTGTTTTGCTTTTAGCTTCAAAAAAATATTATACGGGAAAATCCGTATGGAAGCATTCCAAATCTATGTACACTGACGACTGGGGACTGAATGACTGAAACTGAAGGGCAACAATATATGAATGATTACACGTAAACGCTGAGGCCTACAATAACGACTAGTAAACAGGACTAATACATACAGTACTTCAGCGCTCTTCATCAGTTTTGAAACATACCTTGCATGAAGAATACACCCCTAATTTCTCGAGTTTCTTCAGGTGGGGATAGGACTTGACTTGATGCTTGTTCTGTTGTATTCGCTGAATATTGGAAGGTCTGGCTAATTCTGCAGGTGTGATGTGAGTAGACGATCTTTTCTGTCCTTGGCTGTCAGTTTCTCCCGTGCTACTGATTTCTCCTGCTCTTGCCGCCATTTTTTCAATACAAGAAGTAATAACTCCTTTTAAATTACAGATTTATTCAGATCAATGGTAATATCATCTCCTTCGACAAGGACTTTTCTTTCACGTTTCCTCTCCTTCATCCATACTCGTTTCTACCATTACAAACAAACTCGTTACATAGCTCCTCGAACCCCTGTGCACAATCACATCGAAAATGATGTTGAGTCTCACGAGGCAACCAAAGTAATACCGATTTGCATTTAGTATCTTTTAACTAAGTCTGAAAATGCAATGGCCCAAACATTACTATCGGAGAAAATATCTTGAGGATAAGGTTTAAATTTATAGTTTACAGTTTGTTTCCGTACAGGCCGACCTGCTTGTTTTGTCTTGCTTCTTATCCGTTACCAAAGTTCGGCGCCTTTTATCGGTCTATCGATTCAATGTAGTGGCAGCCAATAAAAATGCTGTAGCTCCAAGGTCGTGGTAAGCATGGGGAAACGCACCAGCCTGGAATATCCCAATTATATAACTTTCTTCGTTATTAAAGAAGCAGCAATACCGCTCTGCAAGCTAGCCTTCTCCTGGCTATTCATAGAGATTAGTTATCGATTAATCAGTTAACTGCTGGTACATTAGGATGACAACAGATTGGTTAGTCTTACATGACGGCCGCTTCTCCAAATCATCAATCCTTCAATTAATCACATTTGTTAACAATGTACACATTACAGGCAATCGGTTATGATTTGTTGTGACTATGGGCTCAGATTGCTGTAAAAATGTGCGGGGGGGGACGGTGGGGGCAAAATTATTAAACGTTGACAATTTGACATTTCTTGGCTCGAACATGAGGAGATAAAGTAGCTGTTTTCCCACGTCCTGAAAAGAGCGGGGGACGAGTCCCCCGTCCCTCAAGAATCTACACCCATGGCTGTGACTTAAAACTTTTATGAGACATCATTGCAGTAACGTAAATGCAATGTATAATACAATCACAGGCGCAGTGGCGTAGCTAGAGGCACTGATGATCCGAACCAAAAATTTTCAAAGATAATTGATAAAAATATTCCATAAGAAGTTTTTATGTATATTAATCTACTTATTGTCCAATAAGTATGATAATACTAAGCTTTCATTGTTTTCATCGTTTTCCTTAGAATTATACCTCCTATAGACCATGGTCAGGTGACTGAGTCACGACAAAATACCACTAGGAGTTTTGTCCTGTACACCCTAATGAGATGACTTAACTATTGTCTTCAGTAATGAATCTATCGTCTGGCAAGTCATGCGCATGCCTAAACTGGCTCAGATCAGAATTTAACTCCTGCCATTTTCGGGAGCAGGAGCTGGATGCACCAAAGCCGAAAACTATCCTATCTTTTCGTGAATGTTGTGATGATGCAATAATCAACAAAGACCCTAAGTTCCTAGACGAACTCTAACAGGTTCTTGAACGAAAGGGTAGCTATTAGAAGCAATGCTGTCAGGTTCCTTGGCCTTAAATATTTCATGGTCAGTATTACCAGTAAATTTTCGTGGTTTTCTTATTCTACGCTGTTTCTTTCTATAAAGCCACCTCTCCTACTCCACGAACGCAGTCAATTTTACCATTTTCTGCATCAGTCTTGATGCTGTTTATGCGACTGTGTAAAAATCCAGGATAACACCCCAAAGGCGCAGATGCATTCTTATAGGAGCAGGGTGCAGTAAGTAAGTTTAGATACCGGCATGCATGTCAAGGCCTGTAGGCCTAACAATGCAGAGAAGTAGCATACTCCTTTAATTCAGAAGACTACCTTGGGCCAGATATCTTTTGAAAGTTATTGATTCATTGTAACACAGTGGGCATGTTACTCGTTACAGTGTGCCACTATATCATCAGCAAGGAGACTAATAAAATCAGGCTTGATAGTGTGGTTGATGCTGCAACTTACAGCTGATTGGTGCGTGAGGGTTAGTTTATTCTCATTGACCAGATTTCTCTCCTGCTTAAAATTATGACTTTTTTCTCTTTCTTTTGCGCGTAGCATTTGCCATTTAATAGTTTGGTGAACAAATTTTCTATTTGGTAGCCATGTTTCTATTTTTTACATAGCTTTCCGGTGGTTACTTCATTCTTCATAATTCAGCTTGGATAAATACGACCTTACAGAATCTTAATTCTTTCTTGTAACACTGTACCGTTTCTTCCCCGTTACATTTTCGTTGAAATTTGAGAGTAAAGGCCCCATTGCACCTTTGTATGTGGACGTCATGGGAATTTAATATCTCAGTTTAAGTCTCAGAACTTCCATTTACTTTTCGTTTTATTAAAATACGAGACCTTTTCAATCTCCTCTGTTTTTAGTGACTACTTTTATGCACTTGATTATAGGACATTTAGTAAAATTTTTGTAACATCTTACCGCTAGTAGCATTCTGTTATGGCTAGCAACTCTTGATTTAGGCAGATTATGAGAGTTTCAGATCCCCAATTTCATAAACTTTATGAGACTGTTCTCATAGGAAAACCTTCAATAATCGTTGGTCCAAAAGGAATGATCTTTGAGTCAGTTATCAATACGCTATTCTTATCTAATGATGAAATCGTTATGTTGTGCAAAGTTAAACTTTAAGACTGAGAACGTTGAAATTCAAAGTTCCATTGCAGCACATGAGATTCGGAATCAATTGTTTGCCACATTAAATCGCCTGCTGATACACTGTCTAATGTTGTGTTCATTTCGATAAAACTTCGCTAGACCAGTGCTGATATACGCCTCAAAGTACATGTTATTTTCTATTACGTTATACAGTGAACATCATATTTCAGACGTTGTTACACCAAGGAATCACTTAAAAGATACTACATTTACAGCTACGGTGTACTATATGCAGTCAGGGACGGGGGAACAAGGGGGTCAGCTTGCCAAATCTCTTTGTTTTCCGTGACCACTTTTTGGCTTTATCAAAATTGAAATTGATTGCAACAGACATTGTGTCACATTCACAGCAACATATGCATATTGAGACAAAACAGATTTTGCTTCTGCATACTGTGGAACGTGAAAAAGTAAATTTAAACCCAGCCTACTTGCCCCCTCCCCAATCTGCTTTACCTTCCCCCGCCCCTGGCAGTTCTGTAGTGGAGGGAGATAACTTTAATGGTGGTAGTACTGGTAAGACGTATGAAGTAAATCATCTTCTAGATTGCAATTCCTGTAATGAAGTGTACTCTTAGAGTGTAGAATTTGTAGCAAGCAGTATGTAAGCAGCACTAACACAAACTTTAGACAGAGGTCAAACAATCATAAGTGTTGTAGTAAGAAATTTGATCGTGTAGTTAGTGTACCGTAGAGGGATTTGTCAGCATTTTCATTTAAAAGATCATAGTGTGTTCTTGGAGGATCTTAAGGTTAGATCAATAGACATGCGATATAGTGGTAGCCGTTGTAGGGGAAAATCTTTTTGTTTCTCACTATCGTTTCATTGTCTTACAGCTTTATCCGGTTTTTTATTATAGTGGCCCTATTGGGGAAAGCCTTATGCAGTAATCTATGTTTGATAAAGAGAGTTTCGTAAATTTTAATACTTGAATACTCATATTTACTTCCTGTGTAGATTTACTAGTTGCTTTTCAAGGGAGTATTAATCGCCTCAAAGACAAAATGACAGGAGTAGAACTAATAACAAGCCGTAGAAATGTAAAAAAGACATGCTAAAAATCTCCATGACAACTCGGGAAAATTTAAACGTCAACAAGTAATGCCCCTGTTTGTGCCCCCTCTATCCTCGTGCAAATTGGCGGGAAAGCAACGAAAGTTGCAACATTTTAGAAGTCGGAAGAAAAACCTGGACTGACCGAAAGGGCTCCATAGTGCCGAAGTTTACCGACCTTTCACAATTCGGGGGCAGTCGGCGCTTCGAAGCAGCGTTCGAAATTGTCACGTGGTAAGTGCAAACATAAACAGGGCGGTTCATCTATAACCTGTTAGCTTCATCGAATAGGGTAGCAATTTGATTTTCCACCTGCAACTGATGGTTGTTGAGGACAAGAGAGGAGATCGAAGTGGCGGTGGAATTGATGGCAGAGAATTGACGATAAATTTGAGGGTCAATGGCCGACACAATTAGTAAGTTACGTGATTTTAACTTGATAATGACTTTGTGTAATGACTATTTAGCACCATCGTTAGTTCTTTAAGGGTGATCGAAGAAGTTTTAACATTATGTAACAAGATGGCTGACGTCGATCAACATGACGATGGGGCAAGGTATACTTTTAAATTTATTCCGGCGGATTTTATAATGAGGGGGCCAAGATTTATTTCCTTCATGCAAACCAATTGTTGCCCCTTTGGGTGATTTCGGGCTGTAGTGACCTTATTGTATTGAAGGGTGTCTGGTGGAGAGGGTAAAACCCTCGTAAGGGCACGTGGGGTAGTCTAAACCCCCTAAATGTCACCACAAACCAATGAAGTAGGTCTTATCGAGTTTTGTCTCAACAGTTTGTCGGCTTTGTACAACATTGTAGAGGAAAATGTTTTCCTGGTTCCAACAATCAGGCGGTCAATACTGCCCAAATTTACCGTTCCCTATCGCTGTAACAAAGCACATTCGTTTGTTGCACATTTACCATCTAGGAATTGATCTGAAGACCAAAGATCTGCAAAGATTGTATGCATTCACGAATAGAATTCGAAATGTCGTCATCGTTCCCTCGATCTATTGTTTCGCTGCCACATACTCAGTTTAAGTTTGCACATTGTTGATGATTGATGACTCAAAAAGAGTACTACAGTGGTTCTTTTCTTTAACTACCGAATCCTTCTTGGAAAACTAAACTGCAGAAACATTCACCGCTTCATCGACCACAGTGAGAATGTCTGTGTTGACTGCGTGACATTTCTGCTACTGATTGAAGAGCTTTCCATGCTGACTATGAGCGAGAATCCTCTTGTCCAATCAAAGTGCAGTATCAAGTCAGTGGAAAAAAAACCCGCGCGAAACATAAGTCTCAAGGGTTAAACAAACTAGCCATGTTTTAATGTATACATACAGGGCTTTGACCGCATGAAGATAGGACCCTTGCATATAATGATCAAACGTCGCTCTTGGGTTATTTTTGAGATAGATGATCGCAATCCTGAAAAAAATCAGAGAAGTCTTTTTATCCCTTTTCTCAAACCAAAATGAAATTTATTGACTTGTTTGTACTTCATAAAGGTTCTGGATGACCGGGGTTTTAGTTGAATGTCAACAAGATTAGATAAGATCAAAGTCGTTTGTTTAACTGTAAGAAATTCTTTCACTTAATTTTGACTTACTTGTGTTGAATGCTTTTAATATTAATAACATATCTGAACAAATCCATCACAGTGTAGCGATAAAGTAAGGTCTTTATCTTTGATTTATTAATCAAGTGATGGGGGCAAGCCTAGTTAAAGTTCCCTCCTGCTGTGAAATAAGGATCTTATAACTACCATTGATCCACAACTGTCATGCCGCTTGTTATCGATCTCGCTCTTGAAGCATTTCGTTAGTGGCAATGGACTGGACCGAAGAGAAAGTACAACATTTGTGAACAGGGCCGTTGCATTGATCCTCAGGGGGACGCCATTGTATAAACAAACAGTATCTATGCAGTGTATTCGTACGTAACAACACTTTGACGAAAGTTAGGGACAAGAGCCTCCCTGACCCCCGGTTGCTACGGCCCTGCCCAAAATTTTTTAACTATCTTAAGTGACAGTTGAAACAGGACTTGATTTCAGACCATAGACAAATTCGTGAGAGGCATATACCGTTTTCCTCAATGCTGAATGTGTGTTCTGCCTCATTGGCATACTTGACAACCTAAGAAGAATCCTTGTTGCACACTACCAAATTTACTGCTCAATTTGCCAGATATATTTGTTAACTTCCAGTTCAGTGGAGTACTGTTAAGATTCTTTGGGATTTTCATGTCATTATCCGTAACCGCCATTAAACTAAACTAGAGCAGTCTAAATTAGTCTAGCGTGATCTAATTGCCAAAATTTCTATGTGAAGACCCTTCTCTAAAAATGATCCTATTTGAAATCTGAGAAAATAACAAACCCTCTTCCCTTTTCGTCGTTCCACTAACTAATCAACACTAAAGAATTTTTAAGATGTGAAATTTATTCCTGCTATTTCTTACATTTATATAAGCTTTCTACGCCGGGTTTTTCACCTTCATTAGAGTACTGTAATTCTATATCTGCATTTAGGGCAGACAAAAAATCAAACACAAAGACAAATCTGTACTATGTTAATATAGTCTAAAACCTCTCTGGATTAAGAACCCCCTTCCTTTAATGTTTGAAAAAGCTCCTCGGAGGCATAGTGCAAAAAGTTTGACTGGGTGAAACATAGCGTTGTCCCACCACACGTACTGAAAAACTGTACCTAGCAATAGACCCGAGGCAAAGTATTTTGTTTGGCGGATTCAATAATAAAACAGTAGTGCTTTAATGTAACATTCAAGTGAACTGGTGTCAGAATAAAGTTACCTTGCCCCTTGCACACGTATCTGGCTTCGTGCCCAATGCTGTGTACGGAGAACTACCACTATCAATCGGAGATTTTGTTTATAAACATTAAACACCTCTTTTCCTTAGCTCTCTGAGAAATCTGTTAACTTTCATTAACCTACAATCATGGACAATGAAATATGAAAGTTTCCCCAACCCCCGTTCCAAAATATCGTTCAGTTTGAAATCGAGCA
>JAAAKL020003402.1:8297-23273 GCA_010016065.2 Carybdea cf. marsupialis auct. non (Linnaeus, 1758)
TTGAAGCAACCCAAAGGGGGGGGGGGCGTAGCCAAAGGGCGCGCGAAGCCACAACAACACTTGCACCCCTGCATGCAGAAAAATTAGATGCTTTGGTACATAGAGATTCACAACGCAATTTTTACATTGCGTCGTGTCAGCATTTATTAGGGACACTGAATTTTAAAAGTGAATATGATACCACACTATAAAACAATAATCTGCGAAGAGCCCTACAAACGCAAGGAGTATAAAATGGAACTCAGCGCCTGGGCTGCTATGAGAGCCCCAGTGAGGGCTAGAGGCTAAGCTCCTGGGCAATTTACAAATCAGGGTTGCGACGAAGCCATTTGGGACTTTCTATGAGAATGTTTTAAGTCCCCAATACTTGGCGCGCGTCATCTTTATGTGTGCCCGTGACTTGAAAGCGCGCTTACGAATGGAATGTCAGTGAGGTAATTGTTTCCTTCGATCTGCCAGGACTCCCGTACAGTGGAATTGGTCTCTATATGAAAGTCACTAACCTCCGGTTTTGCATTTTACGGACGATGTAAATACTAGCTGGGTAAATAAGAGAGGCTTTGTACAAAATTTCTGGTTGAAATTTATTCGGGAGTTTGGGCGAGCGGCGTTTGGAAACCCAAACGAGTATATCGATCCCTGGTACTACCCCTCATATATTGATCTACACTTTTCGATATAATGATGGTTGAAACTTACTTTCACTATACTCCTCTCCCATATTCGGTGGAAAATCGTTGTCCCATTCGACAACATCGTCATCCTTCAATATCACAAGATGGCATTCACGATCCCCTTTCTAGAATCAAAAGGAAAGTATGTGTAAGAATTCCAGGAAGTACAACAAGGCACAGAGAAAATGTAGCGTACCATCCGGATGTTCATAAAAAAGTTTAAATGACTTAGTAACTACAAATGCTGGCTTTCTTCTCACCTGTGCAAAGCTGCGAGCCATCACAAAGATGACTGTACAAAGTTAATCAATCTGGATCTTCATCTGTACTTTGCCAGCGGATGAATTACGTAGTACGGTTTTCTTTAACAAGCAATGCTTTGTTGATATGCATTGCAATATGCGCGGCTAGTGGCAGGACGAATTTACCTTTTTTTCTTACTTACAGTAACTGGTATAATGCAATCACTTCTCCAGTGGAAGTCTTCCGAAAAAATTCACTCCCGAAAGCTCACCTTCGTAGATACCGTGATGGACCGTGCAGTGCGTATACGAAGTATCCAAAGCCGAGTAATTCCGTCACAAGTCGACCGATGATGATGATGATGTTAATGACGATGATGATGATGATCATAATAATGATGTCTTTGATGATGATGATGATGATGATAATAACGATATTCATGATCATGAAGATGATAATAATGACGATCATGATCATTATGATGGTTCCTTTCGATGATGATAATGCAATCACCATGAATGCACGGACCATTGATACATGGTTGTTAGTTACTAGGCCAAAAATCTTCCTCTGACCAAAAGGGCTAGGATTCGTTTTGCAACACATTGCATACTACATGTTCAAGAATGGCGAGTGTAACCCTCATAAAACTAAGTGAGACAAATCAGAGAAGGCGCAGAAAGTCGTAAGACCATCGCAACTAGTGGGTATATATCGCAACCTTTGGAAATACAGGGAGTCTCGATCTTAACATGAAGTAAAGAGAATATAAGTACAATCCTTTGAGGTGAAAACTCAAACTTTCGGTGTCTCATCATGAAAGCTTAATCTGCGTGCGTCAACAGTGTCTTTTTAAATTACGATTTTCAGTATAACATACACCTTATTTACATCACACAAATACACATACATTCTATTTTTCAAATTGTTTACTATAGTATAAAATACCATTTGTTTCACTCGTCATTAAAAACAGATTGTAATTTTTTATCTGTCAGACATGATTGTTGCAACTGATTCTTCTGACAACAACACATGAAATTCGATTAAGCAAGCCTTGTGTTTTGTGGACACCCAATTACAGGGGAGTCTCCCCAATCATAAGATTGCTCAAACGAAACTATGACATCGTCAAGAATTTTGTGCCACGCTAGAATATTTTGGTGTAGATTACATGGCAAACTATTTTACGTGTCTGAGTGATATTTTTGTATTTATTTGAGGATGGAATCAGTTGTAAGTGTTATTCAGATCAAGATGTTCAACACACAGTTCACTACACGAAGTTATAAGTCTTTCTCGCTTTCTAACATTGACGAATGCGGTAATACGGTGAAATAGGAAATTAAGTATTCGAATAAACTAGCATAATTATTACGTATGCAACAGTAAGTTTTATTCAGATCATGATGTTCAACACACATTTCACTACACGAAGTTATAAGTCTTTCTCTCTTTCGAACATTGACGAATGCGGTTATACGGTGAAGTAGGCAACTAAGAATTCGAATAAATTAGCATAATTATTACGTATGCAACAGTAAGCAAAATAAAACTGAGGAGTAAGTGGAGATTGAAATAAATAAGCAGAAAAGTACCGAGGTCTAATTGAGATATTTTTCAGAGTAACGTCTGCCCTGTGTAACGTATTACTACCAATTCAAGGGGAGGCGTTTCATTAAGGTAGCTGAAAGGCTCTATCTTGACACAATCCTTCACTTGTCTTCAATATTACAGCCGATACTATCCGTCTGAAAAGAATTGTCCGAAATCTTTGGCATATCTTGCCATTTTGTATAGTGACATTCTGTACAAATTCTAGCTGAGCCCTTACCTTTGCACATTCTATCATCACTGGTAATATCAATGCCTCGAGAAATTGATGCATAAATTGTTCTCTTGCTCCGTCGTTCGATAGTTCATGAAGGAGATCACCTGCAAAAATACCATGGACGTATATAATAAATATAAACGTAAACAATCACAACAATGAGACAACAACCACAGAAGTTAGTTACAATTATCATTGCTTATAAAATTGAAAAAAAAACCATAAAAAATATTAAAATATATAAAAATAAAAATACAAAGATATCGAGACAAAAATATAGAAGTTAAATAACTAGAAATGAAAATTAATATTCAAAATAAGAAATAAAAAAATATATGAAAAGGGAAGAAAAAAGTATAACTAATGAAACATCAATAAAGCAAATGTAAACAAAAAAACAAACAAAAACTTCACATCGATAAACATACGAACAGGGGGGGTAAATTACAGGGCCTAGGATGCCCACTTTTTATTAACAATTGAATCCCAGGAGAATCCCAGGATTTACAAAAGAATTTCGAATAAAAATTCCAGGATTACTACATAAAATTAATTTGCCGAATTAGACGGAAAAAATGGTCATGATGGAAAAATACCACTATTCTTTGAATAATATTTAATAAATAATGACGGGTGGAAGTATATATCAAACATCCTGAACACCTTCCAGAGGTGTACCATACTGCGAGGCAATTGCCAAGAAAACTAGGCATGGATATCAAAATGCACGATAAGTCTGCACTAGCTAGTCAATTCATATATGCCATGGTTGTATTAAGTTTGGTCGTGTTTGCCTGCAAGCACTGCCTCCTAAATGTATTTTGTTCTCTAACAACCCAATACCTATACTTACCTAATATCTACATTGATTTAAAGTTCACGATGCTAATCCAACAGATGAGACTCCACATAACCATGTATTTAGAGGCGTGTAAAACTAGATCTAGTTCCATACATCAACAAAAGTATTCTTAATAAGTCGAAGTCAAGTCAGGTCACGGTTTGATTATAACTCTCTCAGATGATGATGAAACAAAAGTTTGTTGATGGTACAGAATAATAAAACTGCACGAAACAGCGAAAACGTTTTAGTACTTAAAAGCTGTTTTCGTCTGACGCTCCTCAGAATATCTTTTCATTGGTCCTATTCGGTTAACCATTCAGTTCCACAGACACTGATAGGTCAAAACAACACCAAACTAGCAGTGAGACTTCTGATTAGCTACCTTCAAAACACAGTTTGGTATAAGTTTTACTGGTTTCTTCTCAATGTCAATTCTGACGACTTTGTACTCCGAAGAGCATCAGATGATGAAATACTGTGTTCTGCTACTTCAGTAGTAGGAACCTGCTGCCGTTGCAGTCTGACCATCTGAAGCCACTTTGTCTTAGTATTCATGGCCAGCTTCCTTAAAGTAGAGGTTCGGAATAGTTGTAAAACCAAGGCTCAACTAGTACTGAAAGTATCAAGTCACACTCGGCTTTAACCAATATTTGTGCAAGAAATAACTTGCCAACTCACAACCTTAGAGGTAATTTTCATCTAATTCAATCAGGTATTATAAGAATAATGCACTCACGTAGATTAAGACACTTGATTACACTTGAGTCAAATGGAACAAGCAGATAATCACACGCTTCTCTAAGTTCTGGAATGGACACGCTTGGTGGGCAGGTCATGGTCCCAACACGGTAGAACTCCTGCAGAAATAAAGAAATAAACATTCGTTCGCTACAAAAACTCGATACAGACATCCAAGCTTTAAGTAAAATACTAAAAGAACATATAGGTATTACTACAAAGTAACTATCGTGATATAAAACCCTTAGAAGCATACTCTAAAGTCTAACAGACCTCATCAGAAGCTATACCCGGCTTTACTGGCAGTGGAATGCTTTCTCGTGATCCACAATAACATTCACTATAGATATCAAGTCCAGGGCCCATAACCTATTAGGATAATAAAAGGTATTTTGTCGACGTTGGGTGTTGGCGAACCTTCCCATATATTCTCAAACATAATATAGATTCATTTTACGTGCTATAGGAGCAGCTGGAAAGAGAGGGCAAGTTCGTCTCTCCAATGTTTCCTAGAACCACTCTGTAATATTTTGGACCTACAGCAATCAAACATAACCGCTCATGCCACAGTCACGTGAATGTCCATAACGGCGATGCCACTTACTCTTCGAAAGAACAGAAAAAATGCTTCATCTGGCGATGGTAAACCTTCTGTTTATTACAGTATCACATATTCTACTTTGGGACAGACGGAAATGCTAGTGTGACGAATCTTGGTAAACAGATCAATGGGTCAGTCTCGCAATTCACTTTTCACAGTCCTGTGACTTTTGAAATCTTGAGGTAAGTATACCACCAATATGTCACGTGAATCAAATGAAACAAAACCTGTAGGATAGTTCGTTCTCAACAGAGGCAACCTGCAATTCTGCCTTGGGACTTATACCATCGCATCCAATAATCTATCATGTCTTGAACATGAGAACGACTGGGCACGTACCGTCGCCTTAGAAACGGTGATATTTACTTTCCTTGGAGCGACGCCGATAAACAGAATGTTACTTTACTTTAAAGCCCGTTTCTCGCATACTGCAGCCCATCGGCGGTCCTGCACTGAAGATGCTTGTGAAGTATGAGCACATGATACTTAAATAGTCATCGCCGATCATCGTAGAAAACAGAATCCACATGAAAATATCGTCAACGAAAATCGACGATCATGTGTTCCGTTACAATAGTAAAACAAAGTTTAATTAAAATCAGGTTCTTCCTTAACTTAGTCACGTGATTACGTGAAAGGCGCGGCAATGTTGATTACTGGAGGTAAGGGGTTTATGTAAACACTTGGTCGCCAATCATCGCAGACAGTTGGGGATTGCCTACGATCTGGTTCACTTAATGTCTTTGGGTTCACTATACACGAGAAGTATGTTTAATGGGAACTGATTCGGATCGCCGGAGACATAGAAAAACATGTCTGTTTAGCATCGACGCTGATTAAGAGGACTGTCGTAAGATGCGTTCAGATCGACGAAAAACTACAATCCTACTCGAAATTTACGCAATTTTCTGTAGTACGCCTAACTACCGCTTTACATATCGCATATTACTAATTTAGGAGATCGTTTTAGGGCTTTTGTTAGCAACACAGTATACACCTCTACTGAAGTCGGGCACCAGTACGAAATCTTAATACATCTTCTTTGATCTTGGAGAGAAAAATTTATCTCGCTGTGATATGACCGTATGTCTACCAGATATTATCCAGCAAACATTATAAATAAAATCCAATCCTCGCATTGTCCTTGTTATTAAAGATATTTGAATGTCATCTCCAGCAGCTGCAAGAACACCTGTATAATTGACTGTCGTAAATTCATTCACACACATCCTGCTGAAGGGATCTGGATGCAGCTTAATCTACCCTGTGATGTCTGCTTCCACTTTGAAAAACACGCTCCTTGAACGTGGAAACCGCTAAGCGTGTCTTAACTTAACAACACAACTCTCTTTGTTCTCGTTTGTTCCTCACAGTAGTCGATATTTGGAAATTCCTCGAGAGGCGATTTGACTGTCATTTATCATGCAGTCCTTTAAGCTAATGCGAATTGACGCTCGGCAGATGAAATAGTCTTAAAAAATCTAAAATACAAAACCAGCTTACACTTCAGCTGGAATTAAAATTGCGAATATACAGGCAGTGCCAGATGCTTCCCTTCCATGCGAGCGATTAAATAAAATAAAATGCATAAAGTGCCAATTTAATACAAAAGTAAATGAGATCTAACATATTATCTCCTAATAAACAAGTTTTTATTGTTCAGGTTTCTTGATAAGAAAATACGTACAAATTATAACAGATAAGATTATAACATTTTTCACCAAGGCAAGCATTTTTCAACGATGACATAAACAACGCAATGGTGTCTAACCACCATCTTACGTGTGTAAGAATTGCTTCAGACAGCACGAATTCGCATTGCACTAACACAGGACCTGTTACATCCGAATTCGCTTGAATCACCTATCCCAAATCATTTTGGGCCTCTTTTCAAAACAGGAATAGCTTGGATCTGATCCTTACAGGGTCTCGTGTAAAATATAGCGATCGGATCTAAACTTTACTGATCGAAAGCGAGGCGAAAACACTGCCAATACGAGGTATACGTAATCTGATCTCAATCCATTACAGATTTGGGGCAAAATATCGCCAATGTTGGCACATAAGTCATAATCAGCTAATGCTCATGTTTTTAGTGAATCTACGTCCACAGATCACTTTTTTACAAACGGCAACACGAGATGCTTTATACAGTCTTGAGTTTTAAGAAATAATTACACAAAGATGGTTCCACAATGCAGTACGCTAAATGTCATACCTCGGAAATCTTGCTTAGAGAATAAGACCTTGTATCGAGAATTCGTTTTACGGTAGCCGAGAGAAGGACCCCTAAAAATTTTGGAAGTTCGTATAAGTTACTTTCCCAGCTCCATTGTAGGGGTGCGTGGACAGAGAGGGGACTGCAAGCATAGATAGCATTAATAGCAAGAAATGAATAGCATGAGTAACATGAATAGCAAGCATGAATAGATTATCATCAGAAGGATTAGAGTAACGCCGTTCCTAGTAGTGGCTTCGGCCTTGAGCAGGGTGAAATAATTAAAATAAGAAAGAAGTAGAAATGGTTCGTACTAGAACATTGCCTTTGAAACACTACGAACGTTCAGGGAGCTTCCAACTACAGTTTAACTAAACTAGTGGCTATAGCACTTTGCATATACAAACAAACGCAGCTTGAATTTATTAGGTCATGTCAGTCGATCTGCTCGAATGATTGGAGTTACTGGAATGAGCACTCACATGTACAATAAAAGGGGAATACATGACACAGTAGGTTTGGGGGACTGCCTGAAGACAACGCGCAGAACTGTAATCTTTCGGTAACTTCAACACAGAGGGGTACAAATGTCAGATGACATGTCATTTTAATGAAAAAACGGCCGACTGGGTGCACAATACAAAAGGTCAAGGTCAATGCCTGGTCAAAAGGTCAATACTAAAGAGGGCACATGGAATGTTATGCGGTAGAGCTATGCCATGGTAAGGCGAGGTGGCAAATTTCTTTCCTTGTCACTATCGACCTTCCCCAGCAAATGCAAAGTACTCACCTACCTGCTGGGTTCGCGGTAAGAAGTTTTGATTAACGAGTAAGTGTGGACTTGAACCATCAACCCACTGTTTGCTAGACGAGCTCACTGCATACTGACCTAGCTCGATAACTTCGCGTTTCAAGCTAATACAAATGAAGGAACCTAAACCAGAAGCACGCTGCCTGTCGCCCAAGTCTTGCTAACTGACCTACATTATAAGTACATTTATCAATAATCTATCAGTTGTCACATATATGCTTAACAAGCTAAACAATAATAAAAATAAAATAATAAAAAGAAGTCAGGTGCAGTCCGGTAAGGATAAACATTTCCATACACAGAGTGGACGAAGGAAATTATAAAATCTAGTGCATACAACATTTAAGACTGATAGCGTTGAAATAAGAAACAAACACTCTACCGTGTTGTGTGTTTCTTCAGTGATGATTCCATTCAGTCCCTTAAAAGTCCATTTATGCTTCTTCTTTGTGTTCGGATTTATCATTCTTCATCTATACTGATGGCTACCTACAGGCTTGAAGGAGCTAACGCAGCATCCCTATCTGCAACTTGCTTAGCAATGCAAGGCAACTGAAAGTCGATGCTGCAAGATGATTCACAATGAAGCATCGCAGCACAAAGCTCAATACGAGGACGGTTCATTTTCTGATAAAAGATACAACGTGCTCCCTAGCGTGATAAACTTAAACTGCACAGGAGGTGATGCGTTGGGAAAATACCGCCGAAATGCGAATACCGGAAAAAGAAACAAATAAAACGATACAAACTACACGCAAATCACAAGCTGCATGGCTTTGAAATTTGATTCTGAAAATAAATTATACACTACTAGATGAGTTGGTAGCTCGATCTGATTTCTTGCCTCTGTAGGTGGGCATTATCCTGTGCACTCTTTATTTATGGCATAAATAGAACAGAATTATCACTGGTCTAACATAGAGGTAGAACAGAGGGGTTTTTAATCACCTACTGAATCTCTTTATTCTCTCGTTTCCGAAAGAAATATTGAAATATAATACCGTGTATTGATGAACAGAGGGGCGCCTAGTGTCTATTGACATCATTTAGTCTTGCATTAAGAGGAATCTATCGATTGCAAAGGAGTCTATATCGTAGACCCAAATGTGGCAACTGCATACTCCTCAAAACTTGCGTTGATTTTAACAAGAACGCAGGAAGGGCCAATTTTGTCTAACTTGTGATTCTGATAAAATATTGACATCTCTGTTAAGTGTTCTACTGCATTAAGCCTAATAAAAGCGCTCCCAATTTTCAGAAGTTAGGAAAACAGGCTTACCCTGGCAAAACCAGTATGTAGTGGGCAGTGAAAAAAAAAAGAAAAACAACAACAAAATGGTGTTCATATTATCTCTTTTGGGGAAGGCAACAGACACATCACATACCACACTCATAGAACCAATATGTCAGTCAGGTAATGTCCAAAGCTTTCATTTTTTTACCCTTCTGATGCTTCATGATATTTGCTCATACTTATGTCTGTGCAATCCACACTCATTGGGTACCCAAATAAAGAGTATTGCTAAACATAGAAATAAAGGTGTGCTTTCTGGGACATGGCTAATCTTTTTAAAAAGAAACACGGGGCGTATGGGCTTCTGAGAAGCCTTCTTTAAAACTATTAATATCTTTGCTAAATTACAACTATTATTACTGCTACCTCTAACAATGGCCTAAAACGGTTTTGAGTAGTATATATATATAGATATATATAATATACATATATGTTACACTTATGTATATATGGAAAAGTGGACTTAAATAAAAAGGATTTACCACAATTGGCCACTTGAAATAGTTTTGGGAGTTTATGAGCTGGATAGTCTCTCCAATTTCTAGTTCACTACCAGTCTGGAATGAGGCACTTAAAGATGGAGAGCTTGTCTAGCAAGCAGATGATTGACAGTTAGTGTGCACACTCCGTCATCAGTCCGAAAACTCCTACTGGAAACTCAGCAATAAAATGGGTACCTGGCACTAGCTGGGGAAGGATGCAGGTAGCAAGGAAAACAGATCACCCTGCTTCACCATGCATTGGCTCAGGATTCTCTACCGCATCACATCTCCTATGCTCTGTAACAAAGCATGGGACCACCTTTACTAGTCTGGATAAGATACCTAACCCGAAGATTTCTTATTATGGATTTGGATGAACTACAAGATTGCTCTCTATGAGAATGGGGATGTTCCCATCACTTGCCTCCCCATGCTTGTGCTACTAGCTGCTTTGTACTTTCCACTCTGTATTGAAATCTGTTTCAATGTAAAATCCTGTCCTAATAATGGAACATCCTGCTTTAGAATCAAATAACACCGTTCCTTGCCATGAAATCAAAACATCCAGAAAGGTGAACAGGAAAGTATACTCCTATAAGGGAATTCTTGCATGCTAGCACCTACTTCACACCTCCACCTGTTTTCATGTTGCAAGTATATACAATCATGGCACTTTCAATTGTGCAACACATGATATGTCACATTTGAAGCCAAGTAAAGTCAATTCAAGTTTAATACTTTTTTCTCCGTTAAACATCTTTTCCACATACATGGGGTTTGATGGTGCCCATATACATGGGACTTGTTGCTGGAGCATAGACCGGATGCCCTTCCTGACATCACCAATGGCCCATCTGGGATTTGAACCCTGACCCTTTCAACCCTCTCGATCTGAGGGTCAGGAACTTATCCACTAGACCACATCAGCGATACTTGTGACACTTTATTATGAAAAAAGCAACTCCTATGGTTTAGTAACCTGTCTGAGTCACTATAGACAACATTCATTCAAGCAAGCAAGTTTCTGGGCCATTAATGATTGCAAGATACCCTGGGCACCCTGAGTTCTATATATTATAAGATATCCTGGGCACACTGAGTTCTATATATTATAAGATACCCTGGGCACACTGAGTTCTATATATTATAAGATACCCTGGGTACACTGAGTTTTATATATTATATAATTATAGTATATTGATTGATTGTGCATCAACTTACCAGAATACATTTGAATACTGTTGCAGAAATACCTCTTGCAACTTCGTATTCCCCTCTTTCATTGGGTTTCAAATAATCAGCTGGGGAACTGAACATTCTGTGATCAAAATATAAGATAATAAATGACAGAATTAGTGAGTTATCATTGCATTCTTGGCTCAGTCTCATATTGTCTTCTAAGATATAAAAATCTCTCATGTGAATTCCATGACTCAAAAGGTATGGATTGGCCTCACCTTCTTCAACTATTTATCTTAGCATAGCAGCTGTTTCACTAGCATGAAAATAAACATTGTATTAAATGAAACAAATATATGTACATCATAATAGTCATAATTTCTGAGCAACATTTATTGTTCTCAATTTGGCTGAGATCAGACTGTCAATGTATACAGAACAAGGTTGTGAAGTTCATTACTGAAGAATAATAACCTCAAAACTTCAAAAATGAATTGTTAATATTTTTATAGCAATTATATCATATATACATATATAAAAACATCAGTTTATATATCATACACAAATACAGGGGCATCCCACAAATGTGAACTGATGTCTTTCCTTAAAATATAAATCTCCTTTGTATAAAAGCCTCCTTTAGCAGTAAAGGCATGTTTCCCTCTCAAAAACAGCAAACTCAAATTTTGGCAACTGAGAGCACATACAGATATTCTTATTATATTCCAATAATGATATCAATAGCAATGTAAAAATCATTATCCACTTGTATGAAAATGGCACTCCACAATTGTTTCACATGATACATTCAGAAAATACAAGACCTGTATAAATTAGTATGCTACAACCAGTATGAGTAATCAACAGTCAGCATACTTACAGACTAATTGAGAGACGACTAACTAGTAATACCATAAACAGGTTTAAAGCATGGCTTGTACAATTTCCCAGGAAAGCCAAAAAATCATTCATGCACAACTTCCTATTACTTAGGAGACAAACATACCAGAATTATATTTGAACAGCTGTGTCTTTGATAAAAAGGCATGCAAAGCTTGTTTGCACAAGGTAAAATCCAACCATGCATCAGGGCTTGCTAGAAGTTGCCTAGGGTTTGAAAACTGTGAAGTGACTCATGTGTTTACTGATAGTCACCTGGATTGCTGTGTCACAGGGGTAAATGTTTACAGATGTTGATGCTATTGTAGTTAATCTCACTGGATCAATTTTGAAACATACTTTTCATTTAGGACATATGTTCTTACTAGCAATTTTCAAGCCTGGTCATTAAAAACCATAAACTGTTACTGAGCTCCACAATTTAACTTACCATGTCGAAAATGAAATGTTTTAACAAAAAGCAAAACCAAGTTAACTATGCACAAATAAAGGATAACTGAGCATTGTTGATAGAAAATCTGCAATAGACAAGGGTAATCACTGTATATTCTTCAAGGCTAAATGCTCCAATTACTTTGTTACATGGGTCAAACTGTGTCAGTAACCTTCAAAACAAGAATATGACAACTTAATCAAAATTTACAGGCGGCCTTAACTCTAATAGATTACACATTGAACTTGCGATAGTAGGTTTTTCTCAGATGTTTGTTGATCTTGTTGCAATAATCTTACTAGCTGACTCAGTATTTATTGACTTCCCTTGAATTTATGCCATGACTAAGAGGTAAACTGGTTGTCTTGTGGAATGATGTCAATGCATTGTTGATCCACAGGGCTATATAAGAGTGACATTATGTGGCAACTATTGAACATTAACCCAGTCAGAGCACCAAGGCTCAGAAATAATTGTTTTCAGTCCCAACGTCCCATTCATAGAACAGTGCCTTTGGTACTGCAACTGATGTATTAACTGACAGATGCAGTGGCCAAGACATATCACATGGAGGTAACTTCATCATGACTTAAATTTACACCCAAAATTGATATTCTTATTCACAATCATTAAGCTTAAGCCTGTCATTTAGGAAAATCGGAAATCTTTAATTTTTCTGTCTGTCATGACATCTATTTTTTCTCTCTGTTTAACGTCTTTTCCCCCATACATGGGGTTTGACGGTGCCCATACAGATGGGACTTGTTACTGGAGGATACAGCACTTTACGACTGGATGTCCTTCCTGCCATCATCAATGGTCCTTCCAGAATTTGAACCCTGACCCTCTTGATCTGAAGGTTAGGAACTTATCCATTAGACCATGACAGCTCTATTTTCTAACTATATCTATTTTGCTGTTCACTTTTTATTTCTACCTCTTTCAAAGTAACCAAATACATTGAAGTGGCAACCTTGCCTTGTATTGAGCGAGGGATTTTAAAAAATGCTCATATGTGCTTGTTTCAAATTCTTTCGTACTTGTGTTTTGAATAACTATTATGTAAAATAATCTATTTATGTTTGGAGAAAGATCACCTACAGTTAATTACTTTTGTCTGTTGTAGGGAGAAATGACCTAATACCTTATGCCTGTGTAGGAAAACAGAAAATAATTAGTGATGAGCAATAACTTACATCACACAGCTTTAGCTGCAACAAGGGTGATCACCAAGAGAGTGTATGAGATGACAGAGATGAAGGGGTTTAGATAAGTTAAGATATCAGTAACAAAAAATCTGTAGCATTCTGCCTTTTAGTTATACGATTGCAAAATTATTTATGCTAGTAGTTAAGTGGGTGCTTCTTCCAATGTAGCTTCAATGCCATAATACTCTGGACCAGCCATCAACAAGATTTTAATCTTTAATTTTTTTATCTGTAATTACATCCATTTTTCTGTTTACTTTTTGCAAAGCTTGATACCTTGAAGTGGCAATGCTGCTTTACAGGTATTGAGTGAAGGATATAAGAAAAAAATCTTCCTTTTGGGTCTTCCACTCTTTTAACCCTCCCAACCCCTACAAAGCATTAAAATAAAGTAATTGTAAAGATTTGTACACATGCAGCTGTCAATTAAAGATGGTAAACCATTACATAAAACAATAAGCAAATATTTGTGATTCACTGACAAATTTACTGAACCAAAACTGAAATCGAGAAAACTGATACTACATTAGTAATCAAATACCCATCTCCTTGTTCTCTAACATCACTCCCTTAGGTATTCCTTTCCACTGTTCTACTGATACAATACTACAGAACATATAGCCCACTTGGTTACTTGAAATGACCCTAGGAAAGGTATTTCTCTCCACTTTAATAACTACTGTTGTACACTCATAATACAATAATTCTATAGAACAATAATCCACTGGGGTAGTTCCAAATTACTTATGATCTTGGCACTTTTAAATCTTAAACCATCATCTTGGAAATTTTTATTTTTTTGTCTTTAATTATATCTATTTTTCTGTCTACTTTTTATTTCTACTTCTTTCGAAGTAACTCAATACCTTGAAGTGGCTTTCCTACCTTGTATTGAGTAAGAGATTTTTAAAAGAAAGAAGAAAAAAATCCTCCCAAATATTGCCATCATAGCGATTCAATGAAATATATAATCCACTGAACATCAGTCTCTATATTCGTTCATAAATCTACATTAGAAATGTCAGTCACCTCAAACAAGCAACTTTTCACACTAAATTTCAGTTGATTACAAATAAATTCTTAACATTTATGCAAAAGCTCAAAAGAGAGCAAATACCACTGTCAATCAATTATGGTATAATGAATACACAAAGGCCCTGGTAGTCTTAGGAAATGATATTTTAAGTGATAATGCCTTTCTAAATCAGTAGTTCTTCAGATGTGTCTAAATACAAAGTTGAATGAAATACAAATCCTCAGGGGAATGATGACATTGAAAGGGAGGGTTCCCAGAGTAGCACTAGGGCAGTGTTAGCAATCCAACAATCATGCATTGCCGCCCTTTAAATATCAAATTTCTGATTCTCAAGGTAAGTAGAAATTGTTACCATCTTTCAAAGCAGTTATTATTATTATTATTATTATTATTATTATTATTATTATTTAAGCGAAAACTTTGACCGTAAATCTTTAAAATATGAATCATTGAGCAGAAAATTCCAAAATGACTATGATTATTC
>JAAAKL020003403.1:0-23269 GCA_010016065.2 Carybdea cf. marsupialis auct. non (Linnaeus, 1758)
AACTTTGATACATTTTTCAAACATTGTGAAAAAGGTTTATCCTGTAACATGTAACACTTCCGCTACTGGCAGTCTGTACACTCTTCTTCGAACTAGTATGGTCTCCTTTATACTTCCTGACTGACACACAGTTTACAGCCAATTATAGCTTCCATTAAGATCCATATCAACTCGATGCTATAGGCAAATTGCAATTCGTACTTTCCGATTCTGGACATCGGATAGCGTTAATACACTCGAAATAATTAGTTATGTAAACTGGTAAAGTAGCAACTAACAAGCATTCCTTACGTTCAGCTTTGACAGTAGCCAATTCTTCCCTTGCCTTGGTTAATTGAACATGCAGTTGAATGTTTGCATTCTTTTCCTTTTCCAATGCCTGTTCCAAGTCTTTGTATCTTCTCGGTATAGATAAGGTATTATCTGGACCTGGTCTCGGCTTACTACTACCACCACCGCGAATTTGGTAAAACTTAAAATGTAAGAAGAAAAAAGTGCCAAGACTTAGCATACAATTGTCATGATAACAAGGCAGGGACATCCGGTAGAAAGAAGTTAACTAATAAATGTTAAGGTACCTCTATTTAATATTTTGAATGGTTTAGGGGAGTTCCAACTTGTGCCCAGCACAGATAGCAGGCCTGACAAGACAATGACTGGAATGAAAGTGAGAGGAAAAGTAAACAATAGCTGTATGTTGAGCCTCGATTAAACATTGTTTTGGCTCTTGGTATTGAGCCTCGATGGAGACAAAAGTTAGTAAATGGATAAAATAATATTTCGTCCCTTTAGATAATCCGTCCCAATCAGCATTTGAAGAGAAACACTCATGGGCATATCACACGAGAGCATCTCAGCTTCAAACGCGAAGCCATGGATTTTGAGAATTTCTAATCACGACCAAAACATTGAATCCCAGACAACCTGAAATCTCTTAAAACACTTATCTATTGCATCAATGGATAATCTATTTGGTTTTGGTGAAACTTTAAATGACATGCTTGTTCTTGACCCATCAAACATTCAAGGCTTAAGAAAATCAATTTGAAATAAAAAGTACTTTCTAACACTACCAATGTACACTAAACGTACCCCTTCGACAAGTAATTGTAACGTACTCTTTTTGACTCTTCAGTTTTGTAATATTTCGTAATTTCGCAGTACTTTCTAAACAATGCCAATGCGGCAAATCAAAGTTTACAGTGTCTAGTTAACGCTTCGGCATGTATCACCGCCATACCTTTTTCTTTCCTTTTTCTTCCACTTTTGCTTGCAAAAAATCGATCAACTTCGTTTGCTGTGCTAAGGTACCCTCCAACTTGATTTTTTCTTCAGCGTTGGCATAAGCAGTCCGTTCCAACTGATTTTGGAAACTGTCCTTTTCCATCTGTATTTCACTGATTTTTTCTTCAGCAGCTTCCAGATCTTGAGAAAGAACGAAGTTCGAAGTTTTCTGACTGGATACAAGAGCTGTCAGTTGTGTAACCTGAGTTGAAAGAATGAGACTTTGAAACGAACTGTTTGCAATGTGTATGGATTTCGAATGACTTATGTCGTTTGGCAATGTAAAAGTATAGTGAGCTATGAACGACTTCGTGGCTTTTGATACAAATCTACTGACCTAAATCAGACCCAATCCGAGCGTTTTGTACTACTTTCAAATACGATCAGATCCGTCAAGTATTAAACTGATGTACTGGGGTTATATCATTTTTTGCTACAAGGGCTTTCTATACTTAATGGTGGAACTACCACGATAAACAATGCAAAAACAAAAATATATCCTCACCTGTGGTTTATAGAAATAGGAAAAAAATGACTCCTGCTAGTAAAAAATAAAACATCCACAACACCCTAATCAGATGATCAACTGATCTGATCGGAATGCGAAGAAAAAGGCACCGAAGCCTACTCGACTGGATCTGACATCTAAGTTTCATCTGAACATTCTAACTGCAAAGCTTCCAAGATTAACGTTGAGAGCGAAGACACGGGTAGGGTGTTAACTCCGAAACTTACAGGCACCAATGCACTGTTCAGCAAAGAGGTGAGCGTTCCCGGTATCATATTACAGACGGTTGAGTATTTCAGCTAAACAGTCCCTGTTGTGAACCTGGTTACCGTCCAATACACTATGGAAATCAAAGGAAGTCAGAGTATGTCCTTTGATATACTACCTCTGTAAGGTTCCTTCACCACTTCCTGTGTATATGGTGCACGCTGCAGCACGCCTTACGTTGTGCTGTTTAAGATTCTTATGGTTGCTGCTCTATGTTTTATCACTGCAATACATCGTCTTTACTGAAACAGCTTCTAGTTCCTTGTTTATGAATGCAACAATTAACACCCTTTATGCAATGAAAATAACAGACACATTCCCTTACATAAAGAAATATAAAACAAATTCTGCAATAAATGCTACAGAAGCACCCCCCACCCTTTGGAAAATTGTGAATACGCCCCTTATTATTACGGAAGTTTTTGTCATCACTGAACGTTTTTGAGAATAATTTTTGTCGACATTGATCTTTCTTGTGTAGGATGAGATGAGGTTGAGACAAGTTAAATGGTTACTCAGTCTTGATCAGGCCAAGCAGGTCCACAGCCAGCAGCTAGACATGATGCGCAAAGATTACGAAATGAGCGTTTACAGTAGAAATTAAAGTTAGAAGAGATACTAAAGACAAGTGAAAATGTCACCACCCGGATTCGAACCCGGGACCCACTCTATTACTCTATTAGATATTAAATTATTGTAAAGTCCTGAATATAGACTCTGGGCTCACAAAGGTTTGTAAACATTTAAGGCAGGCCTGTATTTAAGGGAACTTATGTACTCGGAGGATCATATTCCTAGGGCATATGAAGCGTCCATAACTATCTCAATTATACCCTGGTGGTCTGCCCAAAAATAATGAGCAGAACTCGTATGTATAAAGTCTCCTCAGACTGGGTAATAAGAGAAATGAGAGATAAGAACAGAGAGAACTGCATTAAAAAAGACCTAAGTAACAAAGAGCAAACACAAAATTTCTGCTTGGAAACGTTACTTTAAAGAACATACACAGGTGCAATGTTTATAATCACTATTTGTATCAGTGCTTATGTCATTTCCACTTCCATTTCCTTCTAGATATTAATCTACATAACAATCACCAAAACTCATTTTTTCTAGCCTAGGAATCAAATTTTAATCTAATAGCGTAATTTCATAATTGAGTTTTTAATACGCCTTCTGCTAAGGCCCTGAGCTTATATTCGGATTAACTTATACTTTGAGGGATGTTTGCGTTAGCATATAGAAGAGGAGCTTATATTCAGGAGTTCTCATTCAGGATTTCACGGGGTTTTTTTAGAGACGACATCATAAGTCAATTGGTAGGGAAGTAAGTTGCAGGAGCGTCGGTTAAGGATTTAAATCCCAGTAGTGCTGCAATTTATCTGAAATTTTCTCTTCTAACCTTGATGAATTTTATGTGGATTTTGCTAGATCAATTGGCCAGGCAAAGATCTTCAACAGGTTTTACTGTTCAGTGAAGCATGTATCCAAACTTTGGTTGGGTTGAATGCCTTCTTTTATTGCTCTCGTGATCAGAGAGTACGTACCAGCTCCAAAGATAATGGCAGAGTATTTTATGATATCTCAGTTAGTAGGGTGACCAGAGATCCTTTTCAGTAGAGAATAGGAATAAAACATAAACATTAATTAAAAATCTGATATCTGCATTCTTTTAAAATTGGAAATAAATACCTTCATCTTTCAGGGGTAGGAAGTATTTAATCTCTGATTAGTCTTTCTATTCTGCCCTTTAGCCATAAATTTTCACTTGAATTACATTTGTGTGGTTGAAATGACCTTCTGTGAAGAATTGAAATGATTATCACCTGGTCTTAGTGTTGATGAGTTGTAGCAGTTCCTTTCTTAAGCTCTTTTCAAATCAACCCCTCTTAATTACCAAATACATAAAGATTAAAGAAAACAAAACAAAGAAACAAATAGTTTGGTATGAAGATATTCCTGTCATACTAAAATTATTTTAAAGGGCAGTAAATCTATTTTTATATGTTCATCAAAAATATATGACACTATGAGCTAATTTCTGTAAGTTTCCAAACATCTCAGATGTTTGCTTTGCTTTGCATACTGTGGAACCAATAAAAACCTAGTGCTAATACGACTATTTCGGCACTTAGGTGTTAAGGTAGTGACTTTGTGTTACCTTGTAACATTAAAACATTGTAGACTTGTATCTTGTAATATTCACATGTTCTTCAAATGTATTTATGAAACGTGTTGTTATCTTGAGAATTTTATGCAAAAAATAAGGTTTCAACCTCTCGTGTTCTAGATGCCAGATACTAACCACATAACAAGCAGTCAATATTATGTAGGCCCTATATCTCATTTTGTTTTTACTGAAAACTGTAAGTACACATATCCGTACCCAGTTTACAAGTAAGTGTACAGCTATTTCGCGAACGAGAGGATCCTTTCGTTCAAGAACAGGAGTCAAAAACATTCATTCTGGGCTACTCCAACATTTTGCGCGAATTCATAATCTTTTTCATCTATCATCAAATATCACATACCTATCAACTCCTTTCCTTCAGGTAATTACCCCAACTTACATAAAAGAAATCACTACTGTACTATAAAACATTTAGACTACTTACCATGCTTCATAATAAAATCTGTTCTACTCTAATTTGCTCTAAACTGTCCTACTCTTCTCTCCTCTCCTCTCCTCCACTACACTATACTAAACTACACTGTCCTATACTATGATGTACTATATTACACATTACTTTAACCTCTTCTAAGTTGCTTTGCTCTCCTCTAGACTCCTCTGCTATACCACACTGTATGATCCTACAGGACAAACACTATATTAAACTATACTATACTACACTATGCTATACTATACTATATTATACTATAGTATACTATGCTATACTATTCTATACTTTAAGCAAATTTACTTCGCTCTGCATCTCTGGACTGTTCTCTCCTCTAAAATACTACATTACCCTACAATGCATACACTAATATCATACTTTACTACACTGTATTCTACTCTACTTTGCTCTGCACCCCTCTACTCTCTTCTACTACACTACAACACATTGCACTACACTGCACTACAGTCACTTCACTACACTACATTAAACTACATATACTACACAACGTTATACTGTACTGTACTTTACGGTACTACGCTATACTATAATATGATATACTGTACTGTAGTGCACTATTCCATACTGTACTACATCATACTAAACTTTAGTAGCCTATTTTACACTATAGCATAAATATATATTTACAATGGGTATCACATTATTCTCTAGCATTTTAATAGTTTAGCACTAGAAGACAAAACGTACCTTTCTTTGTTATTGCTGATTGAAAATTATTGTCTATTATTGTCAGTTTATCTTTCAAGATCTTACAAAATTTACACATACAAGGACCGAATCATGATCGTTATTTTTTCATATTTCTAACTTTAGTCCTGTTCTATATATTTACAACGTTTCTGCTATTTTGTGTAGTAAGCAATGAAGCAAGTTTCACTGCTAGTGAAATCAACTTGTTCCCACTGAATTATTACTTTTGCAACTACATCTTTTTACGTAGTGAAGGCAAGCCCTTCGGATTTCATTTCGTGAGACAAGTATGATCAAGGGATCAACAACAGTGGTAATGACAGTAGTAAGTTGGAAATAAATGCGTACTCGCGAATCTGTACCATGGTTAGTAGTCATGTTCGCAAGTTGGTAAAATTCAAACGGGCACCAACATGCAAGGAAACCTGCAATGAGGAAATACGTCGAGAAAACAATTCTTATGTTTAATTTATTTCGCTGAAGGGATTCCTTATTGGTGGAATTCTGAAACGTTCTCGTATTATTAGACTTCGGCAGGTCATCTTCATTTGGTTTCATATTTGGCTTCTTTTCTTCATTCACATAGAGGTCAGTTGACACTTTCAAACTTTCCCCGCATAATTGACTTGAAGTTGCAAATGTTTCATAAGGCTTTAAATCTTGTTCAGGAGACGACATGGTTTTGGGGTTGTTTTCAATCTCTTGGATGTTAGTAGGATTTGACGTATTCTCGAGTTCATTTTTTGTCCACGATGTGCACGAGGTTACCACTTCTTCGGAAGATTTGGTATCAGTCAAAACATTTAAGCTATCACCGTGCTCCTTAAACAATTTTCTGATCTGCCTTTTTGCTATACGATGTACTCGGATGTTGGAAATAAACAGCAGTGTTAACGGGATAATAAAAAATAGAACTATCATGAATAAGGCATAAAAATCGCCAATCACACTCCATTGCAGGTCGCACAGGTTACCAGGCATTGTAATGGTCCAAGAACCATTAAGTGCAATTGGTAACATATATAGCGATCCAATTACCCATGGCCATAGCATCATCACTCCAAAGTATTTACTTCCCATATGCTGTTGGTACAAGTACGGATAGACAACTGCAATAAACCTATCAACGGAAATGGTTGACAAAGATAAAATATTTGCTGTTGCAAGAACATAGCCTGAAAACAAAATAATATTACAGCCACGCTCTCTACCCGTAGGCAACGTGGCTGGCTGTTCTCCATAAATGCCTGCAATTCCTAGACCAAAACAGAGAATGAACATTATGTCCGACACTAGAAGATTGAGTAGGAGCAAGTTAGGCCTTGTTTGAAGTTTTGGACGTATTAAGATAATAAAAATAACCTTGGAACAAAGAATTACTCCACAAGTTGCCAACAAGGAGAAAAGTAAGGCCACTAGTGTCTTGTCCAATTTTGTCAATTGAAGTCCCCTGTTTTGAGGGAACGGTATTGTCGAGGAATGCTTTGTCGTCGGTACGAAGGTAAAATGAAGTGTCCAATTCGAAGCGTTCGTGTAATGAAGGACCATGGTATATGTTTATTGCTCTGTGAGTATCCAAAGTAATCCTCTGAGTTAGTGGCTGTGATTATGACTTTAATTACTAAGTGTGTTGAGAAAGAACGGAAGCAGGAGCCAGGATTTAACTACTTTCATCTCAATTTTCTCCTTCGAGTATCGATACACTAAGCACAATATACTAATATAATGATAGCAACTGCATTATTTCCGTCAATGTAATCACAAAGAGTTCACTGCATGACATGTATTACCATTAAAACATCCAACCTTAAAACTAGCTTGATATCAAACGAAATTTCTTTAGATTCCCTTTTCTTTTTTGTTAGCAATATGGCAGCTATCTCATTGCCCAACACTTTCCGTATTGCTCCATTAGTGTTTGATATGAAAGATAAAACTAAAGTGCTCTTGAGGAGAGTTTAAATAGGGCATCTGATGGCGGACATGAAGACGTCATCTACTGTAATGATAACAGCACTCAGGATACAATAACTTAACTGTCAGGTGCTTCTTTCAGAGTTAATAGTTAACCTCTATCGCATAGAATGAAATGCTTTTCTTTCATTCTTTAATATTCTGCTCCAGCTGATGTTTCCTAGATTGTTTTGTTAAAGCAATTAAGGGAGTGAGGTTAAAAATTTCGCCTTGACATGCTGTTTCATAAATGCGAAAGGCACATAAGCGCCACTTTGTACTAACAAGCAGGTGATATAATACTTTCCCGCATATTGTATTGCTTGCCTTTATAAAGATAAGAAGAAACTCCCTCTCTAATTAATGTGGAATTTTCTTATTTCTCTATTAAAATTTAATACAAAAAAATCCATAATTCTCTTGTGGTAGGAAACGCATTTCTAATTGTTACAACGAAAGTACCTAGTAAATTCTCAGTACATAGGAAGACGACAGGTTTTAGTGGTTTCAATGTAGGAAGTATTTGAGTGACAGCCAGCTATTATTTGTTTCATTTCTTTCACAATAAAAATGTGAAAAATACTTTCATTTTTCATTTATTTCATTTTGTTTTGTGTAATCATTGTAAGAAATGCAGAAGAGAAAGGAAGGGCTCTTTTTCATGAAACAAGATTAGTCATCTTCAATAAATCACCTGTAATACTTTATAAAGCTATGATCTTTCGGGAAAACCGTTTGATCTGAAATTTGACTCAATTTTGAATGTTTCCTTTTCAGTGCTTTTTTTTCTCTGCAGTATGTAGGATTTATACGCAATTTGTCAGGTTAAAAAGGTGGCCCATACGCTATTTTCACACCATGTACGGTCATTATAGACCAATTTCTGTGCTCCTGTGGGAGAGGATTAAGTCTTCTGAACACCTCGTACAAAAGGGAGTGTCATAAGGTCCCCAAAACCTTACTTTTATCCTCGATGAAATATTAGCAGCCAAATACATATCAATTGATGTTAAACATAACCTTGGCTTGTCATTGCCATTATCTCTTGTCTTATACCTGTTATATACGTCACCATGTACACCTGTTAGAGGAAACGCGCCATTGTGCTAAAGTGTGTTCCTGATTTTTATTTGTAAAACTGTTAAAACAAACCTGATTGTACAAAAGTTGACTCTTTCTCATAACATCAATCAATCTCCTAAATTTCTTTTACTTTTTTGAGTAAACCAGTTTCTCTTTCTCCAATCTCTAACCCATACTTGCTGCACTTATCTCTCTTACCATTTCAATCTTATACCTTGTTACCATATTAACCATACAAAGCAATCTTCTTTTCCAGATGCCATCTCTTTTGGCATAGGCAACCATCGAATGCTACTTCTCTTTGTATTGAGCCATTTTAAAGAGCGCAACCTGATGGTAGCTTCCACCTCTTGCTCCAACCCATAAATTCAAACTGGACAACTAGGGCGCCCTCCCTCCCTTTCCTTTTCTCTTATCTTTCCACTATGTGCTGCGTTGTCCAGTCCATTAATTCGTAAAACGTATCTCAAAAGCCTCATCTGCCGTGTTCTCACCTTCATGAGCATCTCTCTACCGATTACAGTCCTTCGGCACCACTCTTCATTGAGGAACTTGTATGCCTACCTCAGTCCTCCTTGTTCGTCTCATGAACCACATTTCACAGCTCTATAGACTAATGGTGCCATCTTGGAGGTCTCCTTACACCTACAGCAGTTCATTTTACTCAATATTTAGCAAGATTAACTGTGGTTCAAACTTATTGAGCAAACTCTATTATTAATATGTTCAGCTGTCGGATATAGCATCTGTATGTCATTGGTTGAAGTGCTTGAGATTTGTCGTTTGCCAATCCATGGTAATCCCAGTAAAACAAACTTTAACTAGCTGCAAAGTCTATCAATTCAAGACTGATGTTGCAGAATCATCAACACCCGTAAGTATATGAGAAGCTATTTATAAAGACGTCCTAATATTTTTAACAGAAATCACTACTGTAATGATAACGATGGTGCAATACACATTCGAGAATTTTAAAGCAATAAAGAAATGTTATTCGAAGTGAATGTCCAACAACCTATATTTGGAGGCAAAGTTGAGAGATTTGTCTTTAACATTTGAAATGAAAAGCAACTTGTTAGACGATACTGGTAAATATTCAATTTCTTCAAATACACTGGATTGTAAACTTCAGTTCATTTTCAATGATCTATTTAATGCAATCGAACCCTAATTACAGTTGAAAACGCCAAGGCTAGAGAATTTACTGGTTATCAAATAAAATTTGTACTATAACTTCTAGGCATTCACATAATATTAGTTAGCTTGCCCTCTTGTTCAAAAAAGATTTAAGACATACCTTATTTCCTCTAATAAACGCCGCGGCGTGTATTTAAAAATCCAAGTTTTAGGTGACGCGTTTAATAGAGGGTGGCGTTTATTACAAAACGACTAATTATGTAAAACAACTAATGTTTCAAAAAATGTAGCAAAAAGTTTGTGAAATATGCAACATTACAAGTAAATATCATCTCGCACAATGTAAACTTCGTTACTTCTTTTATTGTGTTAAATTTTAAAATTTGGTATGCTTTTTGATAAACGCCCCTTTTCATGTTGCGGCGTTTATCAGAGGGCCGCGTTTACTTCGAATGTTTGGCTGGACGTGTGGCGTTAATTAGAGGGCGGCGTTTATTAGAGGAAGTACGATAAAATCATTTCACCTACGAAACACGGTAGCTAATTTCGGTGAGCTGTGAAGAGTAAACTTCCATCCACCGAGTGTTCAGTTGGCAGATAGGGGAGCAGCCTATAGATTAGAAATTGGATGCTAGTTTACAGAGGTCCCAGACCAAAACATGGGTGGCCAATTGAGAAGGCACAGTACCCATATGCCACGTATGCGTGGGATACAGTTTTTAGATGAGAGGTCGCTGGGCAGGACCAGTGATAGGTTCGCCCGGCTTGCATATGATTTTCTCACTGGAATGTGTGAAAAGGTCCAAGCTAAAAGTTCCAAGTCTAAGGTAGCTGGTTCTGCAGTGTTTGAAAGGAACGGAAATCTACCCCATAACTCTTTCACTGGTACAAACATTATCTGAAACCTACATAAGAGCACCACTAACAACTTGAATTGCACTATTTTAAAGCAACTACGCTTCCTAACTCTCATCTGTTATGTAACGCAATTTGTTCTCGGTTTGCTAATGGAAAGAAGCAAGTAACTGTCAGTTGAATAAATTATTAGTGCTACAGAATTTGAGAATACTAAAAAATTATCTGCTTCATAGCATCTGCAACACACGTTGTGCTAAATTGAAAATGTACAAAAAACCTGGTTTTATAATGACTTCTGGTAAAAAGTGAACAAAGAATTCTGCATACAAACGGTGGCAGTGCCATGAAGCTATAGGAATACATTGAGAAATCAACGAGCACGAAGCCCATAATATTTTATATTCTCAAGTAACGGGTACCTAAAATTGACCAGCAACAGATAAGTTTTAAGAAAAGGAAGGGAACTAGAAGTGCAATTTTTTAATGCAAATGATCCAAGATAGAGCAGTGTAGATGTGAAATGAAGTCTATTTGGTCTTCGTGGATTATGAAAATGTGCTTGATGGGTCAGACATAGTGAAGTGTTTCAAGTGGTGGAAAATATTTGAGCATATGAAAAAGACCTGGGAATTTTGTCAAATCTTTACTTTAAAAATCGTACAAGAATTTTAAATTGTCAAAAGCAGCAGAGTTCCGATAAAACAAGACTTAAGGCGATGGTGTGTCATTTCATCGGACCTCTTTTCACACTTCGAACGATCAATTATGAATAGGATAGAAGTACAGAACAACTTTATGGTAACAAGCATGGGTCTCCCAAGCATGGGTCTCTCAAGCACAGATATCCCAAGCATGGATCTCCCAAGCACGGATCAAACAAGCACCGATCACCCAAGCACGGATCTCCCAAGTACAGATCTCCCACGCACGGATCTCCCAAGCACAGATCTCCCAAGCACGGATCTCCCAAGCACGGGTCTCTCAAGCACAGATATCCCAAGCACGGATCTCCCAAGCACGGATCAAACAAGCACCGATCACACAAGCACAGATCTCCCAAGTACAGATCTCCCAAGCACGGATCTCCCAAGCACGGGTCTCCCAAACACGGATCACACAAGCATGGATCTCCCAAGCACAGGTCTCCCAAGCATGGGTCTCCCACGCACAGATCTCCCACGCATGGCTCACACAAGCACGGATCTCCCAAGCACGGCTCACACAAGCACGGATCTCCCAAGCACGGCTCACACAAGCATGGATCTCCCAAGCACGTATCTCCTAAGCACGGGTCTGCCAAACAGTTTGTGAAAAGTTAACATCTAATGAGCATGTTTGAACCACTCAGGAACTTGGAGTTGAAAGTGTCGGAAAATCTGATTGGTGATTCCAATTATCCTCTTACGCCTTATCCCCATGAATGTGTACGAAGCTTGTAAAACCATCGATGATGGTCACGCAAGCCATCGTCAGAATCTGGCAATGGTGGTAGAAAAAAGTGATGATAGGTACAAGGTGGACGTGCTTGTGCGCTGAGATGAATGACTTCCCTGCTTGGCCCGAGCTAATTCGTAAGAGCTGGCGTTGGTGCCTTTCTCCATGCAAAATACAGCAGAAAATTATTCCTGTCCATCGTTCCTAACATCAGCATCTGAAAAGACACCAAAAGAATATAAATGGTAAGACTCTTTGGTCTAAGACACAGATCAAACCCTTTAGATATTTTGTTACAGTGGATAGATGAAAATCTTTCTTCTTTTCCTACGTACTTGATAAATAAGGCTTTATAGTATCATGGGAAATAGTAACTGGAAGAAGGTAAATGGAATACTTGACCCCGGAAAATAGCTTTTCTGCAGTTGCCCTTTTGCTAATTTTATACTAAGCTGCCATTTTTAAATATAATTTTCAGTAGAAATTTAATCATTAAAACACCAGCAGACAAAAGGAAAGGTTTAAAGTGATAATGTACGTTATATACCTCTCACGGTTATATATTTTGGGTACATTTTGTTGAATAAAATCAATTCTGGGTGTCTTTGTCTGAATGAAACACATTCCTACGTATATGTGACATATATACGAGACATGTAGGTAAAATATATGAAGGAGCACTTTACAACATTCTCTTGATGATTTGATCAATTGACTCCTTAATGATAATTTTTTTCATAATTCTAACAATTTCCTCCCTCGCTCTTCAGAAACTATTGTTTGAGAATAAAGTTAAAGGGTCGGCAATATGAAACATATGTGACACACGAACATTGCTCTTAAAGCTGACTAATTAATTTCGCCGAACAGGTCACAAAATTGGAAAAATTAATGAAAAACTGTACATTTCCTATTCATGAATAATCCCGGCATTTACCTTTACGTGGCTAAGTATATTGAAAAACTGATGCCTCTGCCGCATTTCGATCAACGGCCTTCCGTACTGCAGTCCAGCGTACTAACCACTACACTACACAGGCTTGCTCTCCTTTGAGCACATCTTTAGGCATACCGCGTTCATCAGACAATACACTCTGTGATACCATGACTAAACAATGACGTCAACATACACAATGCGAACATTCATTACAGGAAGGTGATGTCTCAATGATCAACTTCCAACATCCCCCCCTGAATGGGAGCATCCAGGTGTTGATCAACCTTGCTCGCCATCCATGATCCACAACATGGTTACCTCGATGGTCCGGTTGCTCCAAGCATACCCCATCACATGGCTCGCCACCCTCGCGTTTCCAGTTGACTCGCGTGTCTGGGCCCATAACCTATTGAAAAACTGATGCCTGTGCCGGGTTTCGATTCACGGCCTTTCGTACTGCAGTCCAGCGTGCTAACCACTACACTACACCGCAAGTAGACCACTAGACAATAACTTTCCTTTATTAATTTTAACAGTTTTGGAAAAAAGGAGTAATCATTTCTTCTAAGATGGTGCTCTTAAACAGCACGCCTCACATTTCACATGTTCTACACAATTCCAAACATAATTACGGAGCACCACCATCTGCTTGTTATGTTTACTCTGCATTGCTTTCTTGATGAAATACTTGATTATCTCACATATTTTCGCGTATGTTAGTACCCTTGCGCTTGATTGCAACCCATTAGTAATATCTTGTAACTGTCAAATTTGTTGTCTTTATCCTGCAAATATGTCTTTGATTGAAGAGATTGTAACTATAAAAACATCTGTTGATTCTTAGGAACATTTTCTAGTGAGTTTTCCCTCTATAGAATAAGATACGGAACAAAAAATGTCAAAGGTGTAATTCTATAGCTCTTCGGGAAGTCGCACCTGTATTCTCTAATATATTAGCCGTGTCATCTACTCAATTGACGACGACTACTTTTATTTCAGATTGGCTCATGTGGTAGAGAATCTCTTTATAGACCCAAAGTGAATCATTTACCCTTGATCTATAATCGTGACAGTGAAGGTTTTTATTGTCTGCAACTTGTCCCCAAAGCAGTAAACACATAGGACAAAGGGCCGAGTGTACAGTAATGAACTTATTTTAATGCCCCACTGACTCTACTGCTGTCGCTGGTTGCATTAATTTCATTATATTTATACTTTTATTTTCTCAAATTTCGCTAAAATCCATTCCCTTTTTTAGATGCAACGAAGTTAACAAACTGCTTATTTATGTGTCCGAAAACTGCTTTATTGATGATAATATATGAATAGAAAAAGATGCACTAGATTTACATGCATGGTGGAAATAGAAACGTTTTGCACAAACTGGCACTCTAGTTCATACAGTTGTTAAACGTATGTACAAGTGTTTGAAGTTTTCTTAACATCATGTATAAATAAGTGGAACGGGACAGGACAGGAACTAAAAATCGTTAACATTAATGTTACAAGTGACTTCACTACTTACACGATACATAATTGCCCATTTAAAAGTGCATTTCAAGATCATGACAGTGAGGTAGGTTGGGTATTGGCCTATAGTGGTCCAGATGAAGTTATTGCATGGACTACCTTGTAACATTTAATTTGTTGGCAACTATGCCATTCAGACTCAGGCTGTTTTTTAATTAGTAAAGTTATTTTCTGGGAGACAACTGATTCAAGCATAACAAGGAATGGATGTGTCATATCTGCTTCGACTCCTTGCTTGTATAAAAATACAGATGTAAAGTTGTAGGTGAACTGATACAAGTGAAGCCATATAATTCACTGCCTCATTTTTAGTCTTGAAGATACCGATTATCTCATACCGTATGACATTTACATTTAAACGACCCTCGCAAATTCAATCTAACAAATCCTTGCGCGAAGATATAGTTAACTTCGGAATCGTGAAGTTGCCGCCTCCCTTAAAGTTGTAGGGAGCAATGTGTCAAAGATGAATTACTACAGTTGCAGTTTCGTAAGGAAAATACAGCATAATTGGTTCCGCAGTACAGAGGAAAAAGAGGCGTAAGGCAAAATATTACATAGCTTTGTGCTAAGGCGAATTGCAAAAGTAGCTACGTCATTTGCAAGTGACAAGGCACTTCAGCGAACTATCCTCACGCAATCAAATTCAATCACCACAAAACCTACGATGCAAATGATATTAGAAACCATTAATGATCCTAGTGAGATTTTAAACGGTGCATTGATGAAAATGATGATTATTTTTAAGTGCTGACGATTTAACGAAGCGACTTCTACCATTTTTATTTACAGAGTATGCATATTCAACAGATTAGAGATTGCTTATCTCCCGTCGCCATTACTGGTGTTCAGAAAGAGACTTCAAGAACGTTTCTACAAGTACGTGAATCACATTATCACGCAAAAAGTCAAACGTAGAATGGATGATAATCTTAGGTTAGTTGTTTAGATTATGGGAACGACAGACTAGAGGCAAAGGAAAAGGAGATCATTCATCATGTTGGGTTAACTCAATTTCGGAGATTTGTGTAGTCAAGAAGTAATCCAGATGGTCGTACGAGGCCAGGCAAATAATAAAAGTAGAACTCCTTACTTTTAATTCCAATTTGTTATTAATTACTTATATTTAACCTCTGTGCAGAGTTTATAATCTGGTTGCCAAAGTCAGTTTCACTACAATACAATTATTACGTGTTAAAGGGAAGGTGTGACATGTTTTCTTCCAAATGAGATACTCTGAGCAGGTCTTCCTAGTATTTTAGTTCTCTTTTTGTAAACATTTACGTCAGAAAGGACAATGCAATTTTCACCTGGAATTCATTATTTACATTAAGAAAGTATCAGATTCTTTGTTTTCTTGTTTAGAAATTTACTTTTATCAAAGGGTTGCCAAAGCCAGTTGGAAGATATAACAAGAATGGAATGCTTTGGCTAACTACCTCTCTTCTTAAGTGGGAAACAAGATTACAGAAACTTGATAAACAGTCAACTTTAAGTTACACTCAGACTAAATGGAATTTAGAGGAAGGAAACCAACTATAGCTATAGAGGTAAATTTTATGATTCGATGATCATATCATCATATTGGGTAACGTAGGATGTCATTCCATTAGTATTAAGGTTTTATAAACGCCACAGATCACAAAGAATGAATACTTCATCTCCGTTACCGACAACAAGGGCATCAGGACTTGGAATATCTACAGATAACTCCTACGAGTTGACGTTATTGGACAAAATTTTGCAAACGGCACTATTTTCAATAACTGCAGTAGTTGGTGTCCTGCTGTCTACAACTGTTATATATATTATCGTAAGCCATTCAAAATTGCGAACAAGACCCAATTTACTGCTCGTGAACCTTCTCGTATCAGATATTTTGTTTTTGTTATCACGTATTTCAAATGCAATATTGACCATGGAAGAAAAGCGACCAGATCCTTCCAGTAGCATGGAGCTCAGATGCGACGTTGAGACATACATTTCATACTTCCTTGCTACCACTAGTATACTTGCTCTTTTGACCATTTCCGTTGACAGGTATGTTGCCATCGCATATCCATACTTTTACGACAATACCATGGGAAGGAAATACTTTGCTTTTTTGGTGTCGTGGCCCTGGGTGTTCAGCTCACTGTTTATGCTTCCAATCTCGATCATGGAGTCATGGGCAAGTTATCTGCCGGAGTATGTTTGCGAAATGAAATGGACTGTTGCAAGTATTTATTATACTGCATCTATACTGATTGTGTGCATTGGTATACCTTTAGTGGTTTTGTTTGTTACCAATGCTAGAGTACATCAAATTGCAAGGAAACAAATAAATAAATTTTACAAAGATCAAGGGAAAGTTGTTGGAATAAAGAGCTCATTCGATGACACTGTTACGATTCAGGATATAGAGCAAACAGAGAATTTGAGTGCAATCGAACAGGTGAACTCTATTGCAGATGCAAAGGAATATGAGCAGGGAAATCAAGATAGGGATGTAAGCAAACAAGAATTACATCAGACTAGTTTAACCTCTAAATTGCATTCGTTTAAATCCAAGGATGAAAGCGTTGGATTCGCCGTTGGATTCTCTGAACCGTCAAGAAAGCAGTTGAACAGCATGGTAGACAAGCCTGCTATAAGCGAAAAAATTTCTACATTTCAGCAATGTAAACTAGTCGATACGGTCAGGAATAATAAACTCCATATTAAAATAGTGTTTTCTACTTACTTTCTGGTCATTGGCTTCATGTGCTGTTGGTGCCCTTATGGAATTTATAAGGTTGCAGTTGTTGCATTTCAGGTCGTATCTGATTTTCGACTGTTATCATATCTCAGACTTCCAGCAGCAGGAACTGTAGTTATGGATCCATTGATTATCATTCTCTCAAGAAGTGAAATAAGAACCCTTTTCATTAAAGAAATTATTCGATGTAATAAGAAAAGTATTAACTTAGTGGGGATTACGGCAATATAGGTGTAACGCTATATAATTGCAACAATGTGATTATGCTTTTATTAGATAGAATACTGTAATTCAATATTGATAATTATATGTCCTAATTTTTTAGTAAAGGTTTTGTTGAATATTTTCATATTTTAATTTTTCGAGGGTTTTAAAAGTGTGAGTTGATGGACGATTAAACACTTCAGCCTCCGTTTTAATTTCAATTATTATTAATTTAGCATGTTGAGAAATTCATACAATGGTACACGCAAACAGTACAAATGTAACATTTTCAAACCCTCTTAAACACCTCTCTTGTGAAATATCGCTTCAGCAAATATTTGATACAGAAATGAAAACCAAATTTATTAGAGACTATTTCCTTCATGTAATAATGATAGTTTATTTGATTTTAAGATAAAGAAGGTTGAGTTAAGAATGATATGTATAATATTTAGATTAAAAGCTATAAATAAGATAAAGTAAAAGGCATAAAAAACTACTCTATGACACAACTTATTCTTTCCTAGAATGTCTTCATCACAATAAGTAGATGTAATAAATGTTGCATGATACTATTTCTACATTGAAGAGCTCAGAGAGCAGGCCAATAAACAGCTACTTGCATCACGTCTTGACTTAAGGCTTTGAAATAGCTATTCCATTGAGCATTATCACTGCTAATAATATGAAATGACAAACTGGTACAGTACGGTTTATGGGGTATAGTTATAAAGAAAAAATGGGAACATGTAAACGGCGGGAAAATGAAGCAGGTGATCACAGAACTTAAGAGTAGATATTTTGCCAACAAAGGTTGTCAACACATCATGTACCTTCAACAAGCAAACAGCATATGACATATGGACACAAGGTGTTAGCACAGACCCGTTTGACATGTGTTACCTGCATATTTAGGTTCACCTTCTGCAGTTGGTATGCAACGCCTTTCTTAATCGTCGTCGATTATTGCTTCTTGCAATTCCTAGTCTTATAAAATGTATTTTTGTATTTTTAATAGGAGGACTTGTCCATATTATGATGGAGTAACAAATTCTTATTCTATGGAGAAATGTTGTTAAACACTTCGTAACCAATGACTACAGATTTCACGTAGTAAAACAAAAAGGTCTTAAGCAGATGTCACGTTCTAAGCAAACTATAGACAGAGTTTCAAGGAAAAGGAATCCTTTGAGTTCCGAGCATGGACCAGATGGAATTCATGTACCATAACTACCATAAGCTTGTTATATAATCTTGTGTCCATAAAAATTGTACTGCCTTTTTGTATTGTTTTTTATGTATCCAAGAACCTTTTATGAGGTAGTAAGAATTTGCATTTTTAATTATCACTGGCTATATTAACTGTTTCTTTAACAATGTTTTTCAAATCTTTTATTTAAACCTGTAATCAGGTTAAAGTCTTTAAAACTGTGGTAGCTCTTGTTATGCAAATAGGAGTTCACAGTGGATAGAATACGTCCAATTCTTGCTTTGTAGATCAAAAACAATTTTACTACTTAGATAATGCAAGACCATTTAAAAAGGGGGAAACAACCACCTTTTAGAAAAAATGCAAATAATCATAGTGAAATTAAATTACATCCCGTTTGCTGCCTCGACACAGAGTTAGATATCATTCCATAAAATACTCAAATGATCTCATTAGATGTCATTCCATGAAATACTCAAATGATCTCATTAGATATCATTCAATAAAAAACTCAAATGATCCTATGGCTACTGATTGACGGATCCTCTGATTTACTGTCTATTACAACAACAATAATGACTGAAGACAAGTACTATTTCTCTAAGTAGAAATGAAAGCAATTCTAAGTGTTTATTTGATTTCGGGCAAAAGTATACTACTTTACTGTCAATGGTCTTACTCCTCTTCTGCCTTATATCGAAGCCTTCATACAGACTTCTCTTGAAGTGTAGAGAAGAGCGCAGTCCTATAACGCTGTAAACGTATCGGGGGAAGGGACCAGATTTCTCGAGAGACGAGCGTAAGAAGTTCTGAAGTTCTTTAAATCTGAACTACTTAATGCAGAGACATGAAAATTACTTCCAATGTCTAAAATAGCCCATACTTGCCACGTTTCCTAGCTTAAGCTTGTTCTACAATGCTTTACCAATATTGCAGTGCCGCATTGGCTTGAGAGTCTTGCATAAAGTTCCTAATACGTTTGAGTACCTATAGCTAAATTTTGTAAAAATGTAAGTGTCTTCAAGTCCTTACAAAGATATTCCCATACACTAATATTTTTAAATTATATCAGAATTTGAAAGAGGGATCGCTCCCTTTGACAAATCGTAGATCATCAACAAAGAAGGCCAACTACCCTCTCAGCTTTCACAGCTTCATCCCTCCACAGGAACACCTTTCTTTCCTTGCACCAGTCTCCTTTTGAAATTCCTGTGTTTACCATTTCATTTGTGTAACAAAACCACCAATACCTAGAAAACCGTAATATTATTACTATTAGTACTTGCTAATTTTCATCTTTCAGTAAGCCCTCCTGCACACGAAATACCACTAAACAAAGTTTCTCTAAAAAACTTATCCCTAACCTTTAAGTAAGCCCCTATAGGAGTTAATACAATGAGTTATTTGTCAAGTTATTGATGTAAGACTGGAAAAAAGAACAAATTTTTTAGGTTTAATAATGTATTTTTTCATCTATTGATACTACCCTTTGAACACTATGTATGCTAGAGGTAGGCTATTGCGCAATTTTAGAAATATTATAAATGACAATTTTACTTAATGCCCGTTAGATAAGCTACGTTTTTTCATTGGTCCCTTCCCTTCTCCGTTTTTGATAACCCCAAAGCGGTAATCAAAGTTTTACGGTACTTCACAAAATAGTCTTACAATCTTAGTTAAATTTACATTTAACCTAGCGACTATATTTTCCCTTATCAATTAGGTAACTTTATTACTATAACCTATGTTTGCATCAGCAGAGTTGTTTCAAGTGCACTATATGGAAATCATTTTCAAATATCAGAAAGTAAGCGGTGAAATGGAGCAAAGTACGAAACTTTAGCTTGGTACAGATAATCTGGTGGAAAATGAAACTGACGCTCTGTGGGAAAATGCGTAGTTAAACATTTGTTGTCCCGGTTCATTCATCTGATTATATCGACGCTCTATCTCTTTTTAAGATTATAACGAGAAAAAGTTTAAAATTCCAAGATGTGGATATTTTCCCTCTTGAAATATCTTTGGGCAAGAACTCTGCACCGGCATACCTCAAAATGTAATACAAAAGTCTCGACTATAATAAACTTTCTCATAGGAATTTCACATAATGTTGATTCAAGGAATAAAGAAGGCAGTCAGAATCGAAGCAAGGCAAACGCTACATGCGTTTCTGATTCAGTCGAGCTTCAATTCCATAGTTTGAAATTCTATGGATGCCACGTCGGATGTTTTCAATTATGTTTAGATACCGGTCAACTTCCGTCTCTTACTTGACTTAATCACCTTGTTACACACCAAAGCTGCACGTTGCATATACCACGCCAAATAAAACTTTCAGGTCGAAGTGGCAATTGCCTCGTCTCACATCTTCAATTTCTTTGCTCAGTAGAAAGATTTCTTCATTGGTTGATGAAGATAAAGGATGCTCTGATAAAAGTATTTAGGAGAAAACATTCGACGTCCTAGTGAGTACGTTCCTATATGAAAGATATTTTTCATTTTCGCGCGTTTATGTTGTCTCCAGGCAACTTGAACTGTATCCAGAAAAGTTACATCAGTTTTACGTTATGCACAAACAGATCACAAACAGCTATTGTGATACCTTATTTGCAGAGGTAGGACTCCATTGTCGGTGGGCCTAAAGAAACTACTCATCTTTTTAACGTGATAAGTTATCTTTCTGTATATCGATTGGATGAGAGTGCATATTACATTAAGTAGGCAACTTCTGAAGTCACCCTCATCAATGCTTTTTCCCCCGTGATTTATGGAACCTAATGGTCTAGGCATTTTTGATTAACTTCATACGCGATTTTAATTTATCTAAGTAGGTGCCAGTGTTACAGAAGATATAATTCCACCCCTTTATTAATAAATGCTGTCTGAGTTAGATTCAGAAAAAGAAATTTTTGTCGAGAACAGTCATAGACCCCACTAGACTTTCCCCTAGTTCTCTTTATCATTGTTATTAGATACGATATGCGGATTAAAGCCAAATGGATTAGAACGTGGCACGATTTTAAAAAAAATGGTATTATTCTACCCCCGAGTAGTATAAAACATATACGTCAATGTAGCAGCTTGTCTCGTCACTTTGGTGTAAAAGGTTTTGTTTGTTGCTAGAGGTTCAAAATCAAGTGACGTGCTACTTGTGTCATGCTACTTAGGTATTTATAGTCCTTATCTAACGGATGAAACAGCATACCTGCCAAGCCCCGAACGTAAATAACAAATATTAAGAAAAGTATTATCAATATAACCTTGGGCCTACTAACCCGACGATCAAAAGTTAACTGAAGGTAAAATGTCTCTAAACTACGTTGAAATACTTAATTCAAATAACATTTTCAAAACAAGGTATAACTTTTTCTTTCTTTTAACAACTCTGCTTAGTTTACGTAAATTAAGCAGAGTTGTTTAAAGAAAATTAATGTATGTTTAAGGCAATTAGCTATTGAACATGCGATTTATGCGATTTGGGCAAAGAACCACCTTAATAATAAATGTATTAATTTGTAGTTATTTCGCATGGTTTGTAAGTGACTCTTCGTATAGGGTATTTATATTTTTGTTATGTTTTGGTATTTATGTTTTCTTTATATTTATAGTTTTTGACAGATTATTATTTGAAAATACTCCTGAATAAATTAGTGAAAAAGGGAGAGAGTTTTAAACGATTTGAAAACGCGTTGTTCATGAGATAGTAGAAAATGTAGAACATGGGGTCTACTTAACCCACCCCCAGTCTGAATAGGGTTATGTTATATCAAGGGCAGCCTTTTTTCGTTATAGCGATACATAGATAAAAATATATTTGGAGACTTTTGATAGTTATATAGGGTTATATGACAGACATGACCTTCTTGGCTTATATTTGACATAAGAATAGTGTTTTCAGATAGAAAGCAAAACCGTTAGGAAGATCCTATCCGCCTCTTTACACTAACCCCAAAGTAAAATCATGACCTTTTACCCTCTCTTTGACATTACCTTGATCTTCTGGCATGTACTGAAGCTGAGAAAGCCCAATCTTCTTTCTCCATGACTTAGTTCAAATGTTAATCAGACTCGCCGAGGAGTTCGATAGACAAATTCATCGCATCTGATACATGCTACAAAAACAACAAAGTAAATATTTATGGAAAGCTTTAGAATAAACCCGTTCCAGTACAGCATTGTTGTCATGGTTTCGCTTTGTTTCTCTACAGGTTTGCTTCAGAGGGTAGCGTCGAGTTTAGAGAAAAAAACTGGATCATAGCTGAACTTAATTGCGGGCACTGGACATATAAATATGATCTGCTTTAATGTTCTTGTTGTAGCTAGTTACTGCATCCTGCAATAGTTCTTTGCATTGATGCATTCTGCAATATCTCTTTGCATTGCTGCAGTCTGCAATAGTTCTTTGCATACCTGAATTCTGCAATAGTTCCTTGCATTGCTGCATTCTGCAAAAGTTCTTTTCATTGCTGCATTCTGCAATAGTTATTTGCATTGCTGCATTCTGAAATAGTCCTTTGCATTGCTGGATTCTGCAATAGTTCTTTGCATTGCTGCATTCTGAAATAGTCCTTTGCATTGCTGCATTCTGAAATAGTCCTTTGCATTGCTGGATTCTGCAATAGTTCTTTGCATTGCTGGAGAGTGAAAGATAACCTCTTACTCCTACAGAGGAAACACGTGGGCTGCTGTAGGAGAGTTTGGTAAAAGAGAATAGGTATGTAGTTGGCTCTTGAAAAGCAACTCAATTCAAACTGTTAGTAAAATTAACCAAAACTGTTAAGTTCGCATATGTAACCGA
>JAAAKL020003404.1:0-23256 GCA_010016065.2 Carybdea cf. marsupialis auct. non (Linnaeus, 1758)
ACCATCTTCTTGAGAATATGCCTTAAAGCCTTGTTCATGTATATCTAGTGTAATATCGATGAAATTGCCCTGACGAGGATCAATCGAAAAGCTTCGACAAAAATGAAACTCGCATTATCTCTTTCGGTATTTAAAACTTAAAATATTTTACACGTGGTTGAACCGACAGACAGATTTGAAACTAATTAAAAATTGAATTATGAAAAGAAAGCCTTACAATATCGTGACTTGTGCATAAAACATAACAATGCCGGAAGACGGCCTTCGTAAACATTAAATGGATGCCATCGGAGCTATGTGTAAATAGGGTTCTTTCTTTGTTACAATGCTCGATCGTTTGGGTATATAAAATAGGGACTATCTTGTTTGGAAAGTGATTAGCTATGTCATAAGCCTCAGGAGCAATGCTATTGCTATATTGGTGGGCATCTACTCTCTCTCTGTCTCTCTGTCTTTCGTTCTTGCAACCTTCCTTAACTTGTAATGTTCCCTCTCTTCCTGAAACCTATACATGCTTTGAGCTGTACCCCAATCATAATTTTACAGATAAATGGAAGTGAAGATACAGGCTTAGATTTATGAAACCCATTTTAACTATTAACCGTCAGGATATATATCCTTCTTTTCATTAGGTTATTTTAGGTACTACCGAACCCCTAATCAATAAAATCCTTAGTAGGACAATCAAGAGTAAGCTCTATGTTTTTTAAAGTTATCATTTTGATTTCTTAATAATGCACATGTACTTAGTCGCAGATCTAGTTACGGTCCCTTCTCTTATTTCTACATATGCACGGAATCACAAATTTTTCTGCCATTTTTTAACACACCGATATCATTTATTATCAAGTATCAAATATCAAGTATTATGCTTGATGGAGTTATTTTGATCAAATTTTTGCCAGGTTGATTTCTATTTATTTCTGATTTCTGTCATAATGCGTAAAGAGAATAGACAGCTTGATTTTTTGTTTTTCAGAATATGCAGAAAACCTGGTCTATGACGTCAATTAGAACTACCCTAAAGTTTGTTCTTGTACAGCACTATTGTAATGCCAACAGCTGATTACGTCATAGAATTATGAAAAACAACAGCTACTTGCGTCATAGAAATATGAAAAACAACAGCTACTTACCTCATAGAAGTATGAACAACAGCAGCTACTTACGTCATAGAAATATGAAAAGCAACAGCTGAAATATCAAAGAAATTAAATGTATTTCACAGGAAATGCCAACGGAAAATATTGAGGGTGTCTGCACAGTCATACAGTCTGCACAAAGGTCTTTGAGTTTGGATCAGACTCTCGTAACTTCAGGAAACTGTAACTGAGGAGCAGAATATGACTGGCAGGTGGTATTCTTTGTTTATCTGCTTATTGATACCCGAGGGTAGCCAATTAAAGTAAAGGAAAAGAGCTAGAGAGAAATACCCCAGATATCATAGCAACGCACATTCCAACAGGACAGAGAAAGAGTGAATTGATCTTGGCAAGATTCAGAACGGTATGTTATTGACATAATTCATTCAAGGAAAACTGCTGCCCTGTGCGCAAAGTTACGAGGACGGATTCATATCGAAGTAAGCTGGACATTATTCCAAGCGTCTACATATTACACTCTTATTTCTAGATTTTATAGGTTTAGCAAGTTTGTAAGTTCTTTACTTCCGTCATGATTAAATGTTGTTTTCTATTGATGAATATAAGTTTGAGCCTCATAAGCCTTCCGCTTCAATCGAATTTTTATTGGTTCATACTTTTATCTTACCACGGACAAAACTAATCTCTTGATGGTACTGAGGAGCTTCAACAAATTAAACTGTTGAAATATTGGCCCACAAATTACCCTCAAAAGCATCAGCTTCAGAACTAGCAACTTACAAAACAAAAACAGATCCCACACCAATAGATTATAAACTCTTAACTTTCATACCATTAGCTTCCAAACTATTGGCTTCCATACAATTAACTTCCACATCGCTAGCTTCCATACCATCAGCTTCTAAACTATCAGCATACAAAATATCGGTTTCCAAACTACTAGTTTCCACACCGCTAGCTTCCACATCACTAGCTTCCACATCATCAGCTTTCACACCGCTAGCTTCCACATCATTAGCTTCCACATCATTAGCTTACAATTCCATAGCTTACACACCGTTAGCATCCATACCATCAGCTTCCAAACTATTAGCTTCCAAGTTATAAGCTTCTACATCATTAGCTTCTACATCATTAGCTTCCACATCATTAGCTTCCACATTTTTAGCTTCCACACCGCTAGCTTCCACATCACTAGCTTCCACATCATTAGCTTCCACATCACTAGCTCCCACATCATTAGCCTACACACTGTTAGCTTCGATTCTATTAGCTTCACAGTACTAGCTTCCATACCATTAGCTTCCAAACTATTTGGCTCCATATCAATAGCCTCCAAAGCATCAGCTTGCACATTATTAGCTTACACACCGTTAGCTTCCATACCATTCACTTCAAAACTATTAGCTTCCATACTATTAACTTCCAAGCTATTAGCATCCACAACATTAGTTTCCAAACTGCTACCTTCCACACCATTAGCTTCCAAACTATTAGCTTCCAAATCACCAGCTTCCACTTCATTAGCTTACACACCGTTAGCTTCCATACCATTAGCTTCACGACTATTAGCTTCCATGCCACTAGCTTCCAAACTATCAGCATGCACAACATTAATTCCCAAACTGCTAGCTTCCACACCATTAGCTTTCAAACTATTGGCTTCCACACCATCGGCCTCCAAACTATTAGCTTCCATTCTATTAGCTTCCAAGCTATCAGCTTCCACACCATTAGGTTCAAAACCATTAGCCTTCACACCATCAGCTTCAAACCTAATAGCTTCCATGCTACTACGCTTCACACCACTAGCTTCTAAACTATTAGTTTCCATACCAGCAGCCTCCAAAGCATCAGCTTCGAAGCTATTAGCATCCACGCAATTAGTTTTCACACAGCTAGCTTTCATACCATTGGCTTCCACGCTATTAGCTTCCAGAAATATAGCTTATAAAACATCCGCTCCACACCTCTAGCTTGCATACTACTAGCTCCCATACCTTTAGCCTCCAAAGCATTAACTTTCATACAATTAGCCTCCAAACTATTAGATTCTATACAATTAGGTTCCAAATTATCAGCTTCCACACCATGAAATTCCAGAAAGGTAGCTTTCACACCAATAGCTTCCCACCCATTGCTTTCCATACCATTTGTTTCAAAACCATTAGCTTACAACACACCAGCTGCCGAAACTACTAGCTTCCATATCATTAGATTCCAAACCATCAGCTCCAAAACTATTAGCTTCCATGCCACTAACTTTTAGACTATTAGCTTCCGAACTATTATCTTCGAAAAAAAACCAATTAGCTACAACACAATTATCTTCTAGACTTTTAGCTTCTGAACCATTAGCTTCCAAACCATTAGCTTCCATACCATTAGCTCCCAATCCATTAGCTTCCAAACCACTGGCTCCCAATCCACTAGCTTCCAAACTATTAGCTTCTAAACCATTAGCTTCCACAACATCTGCTTCCAGTCCATTAGCTTCAAAACTGTCAACTTCCACACAATTAGCTTTCAAGCCATTTGCTTGCACGCCATTAGCTTGCAAACTATTAGCTTCTACGCCATTAGCTCCCAATCCATTAGCTTCGAAACCATTAGCTTTCAAACCATTAGCTTCCAAATCATTAGGCTCCATACTGTTATCTTTCAAGTCATTAAGTTCCAAACAGTAGTTCCGAAACCTTAGCTTCAATAGCATTACTGTTTCCAATGTTTAAGTATGAGCATCGAAAACACTAGCTTCTAAGACCGCGGCATGAATCAGACGCAGTAGCTTAAAACACTAATTTTAATGAAAAATTTAAACATATGTAATATATGTAAGTCTTCCAAGATAAAAGAGTTCTAAGTAACATTGACAAGGGCACATATATTTGGCTTCTTTGGCTCCCACATTGCTGCAGAGACGTCCTAACTACTTGTATCATCAGAAATGTAACTGTATTTTTGCATCAGAGTCAAGTCCCAATAGTGCAGCTGATTATTTGTTAAGAGGCTTACCAATTCATGGTCATTTTAAAGCAGTTCATAGACAAAAGTTGCTCAACACTAATACAGATTTGTCAAAAAGTTCGGTTTGGGGGTTATCACTGTTCATAAAGGATAACATTAATTATTGTAGTATTTGCTTGAGCTCAAGCATGAAAGAATGGTAGAATTTGTGTCTCATTGAAACATGGACCACGGGAACCTTAATTCGTTTTGCCGATTGTAAACTTTGTGAAAAGTCTCTTTTCGTTGTAGATGATTGTGATTTCTGTGATTCATTAGAAAAGTTTGTTGTGAAGACCTGAATGGCTGCTGTTGAGGTTATATTCACTAAGAGATCTTATTGTTAATTGTTTTCTATTGCAACACCAACCTACACCGAGAAGTTATCGAGAATCCAGAGGATGCGCAAAGTGATGCTTCTTATACATCGACATAACATCAGAAGAAAAGACACTGAGCAGATTATGGGCAGGAGAAGAGGTGAAGGCTAGTATTGATGTCTCAACAAGGGCGTGTCGATTGTTTCATTCAATTAAGTAAAATAGTAAATTTACTGTTGAAGATAAAGAAGGAAGTAAACTCGTTCGAAATTGGTTTATCTTCACTAGCAACTTTTGTTAAATTTTAATTGATGTATAGATCCCCCCATATTTTCAAGGCAGATATATTGAGAGAGGACAACCGTTTCCTTTCCCTCCTAAAATGTCACCCAATGTCCTGTAACGGGTCCTTCGATGATCTATGTAGTAAGCTTGTACGTGTCTGTAGTTTTGTGCCATTCTTTCAACCTTGTAGCTACTCAGTACTCGTTACTGCTTTAGGAGGACAGTATCCCTATATAAAATTTTAGCCGTCTCTTTAACTGTCGAATAGTTTTTGCAATTCTATTAGGTGTCATGTAGGGATTGCTGAGAACACGTTTTCCATTTGGCTTCAGAAGACAACATGGACGAATCTTGTCATGTCTATATGGTACAAATCCATAACTGCCACTAGCACCATCCGTTACCTATTTATGAATATTTGCCTGTCACTGATCCCTAACTGTTGACTCACCTACAAACTGACCTATATTACTCAACATCTACCGGCCTTCAATTATCCGATGGACAATACCGTCTCTACCAATGCATTACCAACTGCGGCTTCAGCTGTGCTTCATCAGGCAACTATCGTTGGCCAACTAATCCATCAAAGTATTTACAATTAGCTGCAATCAACCACTTGCTGTTACCATTTCTTTGTTACCACTTCCCTTGCCTTCTAACACCTACTCTCTACTTACACATTCAATATAAGCCAACACGTGTGTGTTACTGCTCTATCACTCTATCAGTTTTTTTATACTGTGCCACTGTACTATAACTACGCCTGATAACTAAGCATAGTTTTGATCTTACCTTGAGGTGCCACAAAATGGAAGCTCATCCAACACTCGCATTTTCCTTCTTACCTACTATTACCAGCCATGCCCTATAAAAGTCATTTATTTTCCCATATTGTCCATCTACTCAATAATTTTTCGTTCTTCAAGCATTTACAGCGCACGATTAAACATCACCAACCCAATCCCTTGTATTTTCAATAGGATCCTATCAGTTTTCTTACCACTATACATTTCCAAAGTTTGGCTCAAAATAATGTCCAATGTCATATTGAAGCTGTTTTGAGATCAAAATTATGTGTCAATCAAAGAAAGTTGAAGTGTTTTTGTTACGTTGTTGGTGAAGGACTTTAAAAAAACATGTTTTAAATTTCTCAATCATCGTCCAAACTCTCCCAATTGTACTTTTATTAACAATTTGGCAGCTTCGTTAACAAACGATATTGATGTTTATGCGAACATTATAGAGGACAGAAAGTAAAAACATGGTAATAAAGAAAACAGTTTAATGAAAATATGCAGAAAATAAGCAGAAAATAAGCAGAAAATAAGCAGAAAATAAGCAGAAAATAAGCTAAAAATAAGCAGAAAATAAGCAGAAAATAAGCAGAAAATAAGCAAAAAATATGCAGAAAATAACAAGTTGGGAAGTAAGGGTGTAAAATGCCTTATTTAACCCTGAGATGCCCCAATTTACCTACTGCGCAGGTATCTCCATTGTCAACACATCACTCTTCCCCCTTGGAAGAAGTATGTCCAATGTATTCAGAGCTGATTTACACAAATGGCAAAAAGCTTAAACAATGCTTAGTGCGTACTATTGAGACAAGTGCCAGTTTGTAATTAAGGATAAAATATATCCTTGTTTCCTAAGAATAATGCACCTGCAAACAAGAATCCGCATTGCCATCGTAGAATGAACATGATTTTACACTTTGTATACCATTGCAACAAGCATATCGAAACTAATGTAACGTCCCCATGCATCAATGTAGTTCAACTAAAATAAAGAGTGCTTTGAATATCTGTGCAGTTAAAATGCAAAAGCAAGGCATGGGAATGTAGTACTGTATTTGGTTGATATTGCATTTTAATATAAATCAAATCGTTCGACGGCAGTAGAAGGCAACCCGAAGGCTCCCTTTTCGCATGGCTTCTGCCCGAAAGCAGGGAGGGGCGCCACTCTTCTTCCTTGTGTTTCCACAATTTGAACCCAGTGTGAACTCGTTCCCATTTGCCGACTCAAGAAGGATGACCCGCTGGGTTGGCGACCAGCTTGATGGCTCAGTTTACAAATTGATGAAACAGGCAAATTTTCAAATCGCCCTGAGTGCACTCAAAGATGCAGACGGAACCACTGAGCCATCGTGCCGATAATTTTAATATATACTCAATCCATTCTCAGAAAACTAGTACTGACTCAACGAGTTTTTCAAGGTATATTAAGCAAACATCTTCTTTTTCAATGACAATCTTCGCTGTTATCCAAATCTTTGTTGCCTTTAGTTCCTTGCCCAAATACTGTCAAGTATACTTTAACATCACCATCATCAGATCGAGTTTACTAAGTTTCCCTACAGTTCTGATGAAAAGAAATGTGCAGCTATTTTAAAAAGATTGATGCCACTACAGACGGACGGTGTTTTAAACACGTTATTCAGAGCAGGGTATTATTGTGTGTCGAAAGTAAGGCGTTGAGAGCGTGAAGGCCGTTTCTAAAAGCCATTTTTGTTTTATCGGTAATACAAGATTGGACTTTATCATGAAGATTACAGTATTTATCCCATATTGCGGAATAAATAATACGAACTGTTGCTTCAAGCTTCCTTCGCACAAAATGTCAATACTTCGTCATGTAATTTGAAGATTTTAAGGCTACCATCGGCAACCATCTCACTTTCCTCCTTGTAAACATATATACTTTGGCCGGATATACATATGCTGTCAATGAAAATTCTGAAATGAGCTGTTGGAATATTCACAGAAGTTTCATTTGAAAGAGGTCCAGTCAGTATACATCTGTTCCCGCCTTGATCCCAGACTATTTCGTTATAAGAGACTCGGTACAAGGCGGGAAGGATGTGAAAACGGATTAGGTATGCAAAAAGGAAGTTTTGGTTCCATATATATTATTTCTACGGAGAAATCACTTTTGGAAAGGCTGTCAACGACCAAAAGATTTCACTACTGTGCTTTGATTCAATTCGTCTAAAACTACTCAAAGTATCAAATCGTGAGAATGGAATACGAAAAGCAAGGAATGAAATTAATAACCAACTGTTTTCATAGTAGCCATTCAGAACTCAAACTGCCTGACTGGTGTTGTTTCAACCGGTTAGTGCCGGTACTTAACCGAAAAGGCCCAATGAAAACTAAAAAAATATTTGCTGTCTACAAAGCAACGTCTTTCTTGCTTTTTAATATGTCGACTCGTTGACTTCGTAACATTTCGAGTTGTTTGTGGGTGAAATTTTGTAGGAAAGAGATAATTATAACCCCATCATCATCAAATTTTTGAAAAAATGTTTTTCATGAAAATTCTGAATAATTTCCAGCAAAGGTCCGGATGTTTCAACACGATTGGGGACGTCTTTCATGAGATATGCCACAGAACTACTAGCTCTCCTCCTAGTCAGGATAGGGTTAAGGGAAAATGGTGCAATTTGGGGTGCAAGAAGGGTGAGTAAAAGTGATATTTGGGAGAAAGGATTTGACGCCAAATCGAGGACAATGGTCGGCAGGTAGGTTGTGCAAGGTTAGGTATATACGGACAAGTGGCAGGTAGGCTATGGATTGTAATAGTTAGATTGGCCAGATAAAATGGCTGGGAGTAATGTCTAGAACAGAGAGATAATGATACGTGGAACGTGAGTATTGGTGAGTAGTATGTGAAACGTGAATATTGTGAGTAGTATGTGAAACGTGAATATTGTGAGTAGTATGTGAAACGTGAATATTGTGAGTGGTACGTGGAACGTGAATATTGGTGAGTAGTACGTGGAACTTGAATATGGTAAGTAGTACTTGGAATGTGAATATGATGAGAAGTATGTGGAACCTGAATATGGTGAGTAATACAACATGATTATGGAACAATAACATAGGAAAGACACCATATCATTTCTTTATGGAGGACGTAGTTTTTCGCTTATGATACATGCCGCAAAAGTGGGTGCAAGTGTTAGAAAATTGTCAAGTAAAGATTATGGTGACACGGAATTGATATTTATTCTTCAAGAATGTAAATATGTAAAAACCTTGCTTGTTTTTGGTTTTTGTTTGTAGTGATAATAAAGCTACATTTTCTCACAAGAAACAAAGGTAACCATTGTGTCCGTAGCCAGAGTCCTAAGACGAGCAAAAACAGGGAGGAAATACATTGGTTCTAAATGCACTGTGGAGGCAATCACAATTAGTGTGCTCTGTCAAATTTCTAGCATTTCAAACATTAAAGTGATTAATTGCTTAAGGAAAATATGTCTAATGAATGGCCTCTTCAATAATAACAGTGTGCTCATGAAAAATCAGAATTTGTCCATTGACGTGATGCCTTACAAGCCTTACCTTATAAGGCATTACAAAAAAGGCGACGAATGCTGCTTCTGCTGTCTGGATTTGCGAGATGGAAATTTACTGATTTCAGAAGTGACATTCTAAGATGTAACTGATAACACTTTTATCTCTACCTTTTGGTAGGGGTACGGAGTTTCTCTCTTTCCTTGAGATGTAAAACGTAGATAGCGCTGTCAGATACCCCCCAATGGGTTAACCTACAAGGGTTATCTGGTGACAGATTTTTAAAGAATCCTAGGCTATTGGTCTGCTAGGTTTTAATGGTACAATCTGAAGATGGGTCATTTACTATTTACAGTGGAAGTATGAAATAGGTAAAGGGTCAATTAAATAACATCTTCTTAAAGAACTAAATTGCATCTAATTTTATTGATTGTAGGTCCCACAAATGGATTAAACCGATTGCCTACTTTTGTTTCCCCAACAACAAAAAGGTAAACCTCAAAATAGTAACCATTAAAAAGCATGGTCACCGGAGTCGAAATGAGGCTGAATTAGTCAGTGAAATCCTCAATAGTTAATACATACCATACATGGATTTACAGTTGTGATGTGAGACTACGATCATAACTAAAGGGTGCATTTATCGATGATGTAGAATAAAAAGATTTCACCGCGGTATGCAGTAGTAGATGGTTCTTAGTCCAATACCAGGCTATGTGCTACGCAGACTCTCTAGACCGTTTGAATTTCTAACCTTCTTAACGGTGTCGTGCGTATACTTAAAACATACAGTCAATGTAGAACTCGCTCTTTTATGCTTCCATTGACAGCAATATATTGAGCTGCCCATCAGACTTCAAGGTAATTAAAGGGACCTTCAAGCAATAGTTTGTGAGGTTCACTGAAATTGCAGGAACAATTGCATGAACCATTGATTGTTTTGGTAGGAGTATAATGTTTGGAATTTGTGTCCATTGATTTACTTCGAGTATATCAATTTTCATGAAGTAAACTATCTCGAAGGGAGGGATCTATCATGGATCTATCGTGTTTAAGCGTTAAGGGGCCCGATGTTAGAAATATTTAAAGTACTAATCAACCAAAAACTAGGGAAATATACAACCACAGGTAGTAGGTATCCTCAAAAGATATCCCTTTGTTTGAACTTCAATGTAGTAAAGCCTACCCGTAATATTACTGATCTGCCAACTCAGTTGGTCTCCCACAAATTTAAATGTAATCACGACTATAAGGAAAAATAGTACACCACACAGGCTGGTTAATGAACATGAGCCAAGTAGGGCATCCACAAGACCTCACAACAAGGAATGGAAGAAGAGAGGACGACCCAAGATGGACTAGCAACGCCCAATTGAGCAGGATTTACGGATTATAGACCGCCATGAAGCACTAACCTTGGCCAAGAATATGAGAAACTGAAACACTTTGATTGCCACATGCGACTTCGGACGCAAACGTCGCTAGGTCTCAGCAAATAACCACTACCGATAACTCTTAAAATTTTGCTGTCAGGTAAGATCCGATTGTGAAGCGTGTACTACAGAGGGAGCAAGAGTATACGTTTGCTCCTGCTTGCGAGCAATTTCGTGACAGACGCATTTTTTTCCAGTTAAGCACCTTAACTCCTGCGTTTGTGGCTTCCATGGTCATTCTCGGACCAGTTACGTAGCAAATGCCACGTCCGGTAGTAAAAAAGTCAAACATTTGTGACTTAAAGTGTACCTCCAGTAGTCAGATATGTTTTGACATTTTGTTCATTTTGTTTCAAGGAATCGAACTGCCATATCAGTTTTGGTCTCACATACAGTTTTCCGTAATTGTACGAGATTCTTGAACGAACTTTTTCCAGAACGAGGCACTTTTTGACGTCATAAGAAACAAATCTGACTTCAAAAGGAACAGGGAAATTTAGTTGTTGATTCTGAAAAATTCAATACGAGGCCAACATGTCGGCGGCCAGCAGGGCAGTTTAAGCTCTCTTACACGGTTTTACATGAGGCACACTCAACGTACGGCAAAAAGAATGGACGAAGGCTTTTCAGGTCAGTACAATAAACAAAATACCAAAACATTTCTGATCACTGCAGGTACACTTTAAGTTCTCTCCACCGAATTAACGTTCATGATTTTAATCATACAAAATATACAGGTAGTCTAGGAGAAGTCGTAAACGTTAATGTCAAAACTAGGATGGGTGTTCTGTTACTTGAATTACCTGTCAAATAGACAGGTCATTTTTCAAAGCTGGTCTCGATAATGAGGCTTACATGAGATTTGCCTTGACTTTGAACTACGTCTTTCCTAACTCTTTTACAGGTTTAGAATCGATGTAATTGCGATTCCATCATTTTAGACACTTCCTTGAAAGGCACTATTTATTGTCTTAGCTCAAAATCTCCTATCGTTTGGAATACAAGGAGCGTAAGTAGTTCCTTATTGGTGAGAAAGGGGACAAGGAAACGTATCTTATAAATGAAAGAGCTTTTTGCAATCAACTGTTTCAACGTATAAGTGGCTTCTGTTTTGCAGTTAATTCAAGTTTACTGACATATTTTCTGAATGGATCTTTAAGTAAGATTTTAAATGTATATTTCATAGAGGGAGGTCGTTAGCACAATGTATTGACAAATGAGACTAAGAGCATCAACCATTATTTTAGGGATGGATGCTTAAAAGGAAACCATAGATACCCGACGGAGGGACTATATCTGCATTTGGATGCCTAGGCCCCGTTACATCAATGCCATACGGAATATACTTGATGAATACGCGAAGCATACAAGTGACTGTCGTTTGCTCTGCCACTTCTGCTATAATTCACTAAGCAGTTTGCACAGCAGCTCGGCCAGCGTAGCACTCATGTGTCGATAGCAGTGGGAAAATCCAGGTTTGATGGCGTACTGCACCTGTTAGGATAACACCTTATAATAGTGACATTATACGAACCGTCGAGTACTATATTCATTAGAGACCAAGGCCAAGGGCGCAAGCCAACATAAAGTAGAGTACATTATGCAAAGTAAGACATGGAGTTCCGTTGATTACGACGCCATTAAAGTAAGATGTTCAATACAACCCCCTTCAAAGTAAAAACTGATTCGGGAAGTACTACTCTAAAAGTAATAAAATGAAACACCCTTTTCCCTTATAAGTATACAACTCTAGACAGCGATGGAACAAGATAGGTGTAATTTACTTACAACTGACAGAGGTAGGGCAAAGGTAAGAGTAAAAATGTCCAATGAGTTATGAACCGTATTCTGTTCAACATCGTGCGAGGGGGTGGGAACTCCACTAAAACATTTGCCTGCCATTCTCTGCCTGGAAAATTTTAAAACAAATTTCTGATGTTTTCTTTTGATTTTGCTGATAAAAAGTACGTTTGGTTAGTTATGACAAAAGATAGTGAGATCAAAACGCTTACTTTCAATGAAAATGACCCTTTTGACTTGAATATACAACCAAATAATATTACAAATACTTTGACAGAAACGATTTTACGCAAAGGAAAGAATTGAAACTATTCTGCATATTAGAGACAATTGATTTTTGACAACATCGACAGTGAAACAACACGCCATGTTGGCTGGTGACTATAGCACACAAATGATTACGTACCTAGTAAAACAATAGTATAAACAATCTAATTTTAAACCCCACGGGAAGGAAAGCACACTCCATTGGGAAAAATCTTGTGAGAGAAAGCCCACTCCCTCGAGAAGAATCCTGTGCGGGAAAGCACACTCCGTCGTGAAGAATCTTGAGAGAGAAAGCCCACTCCCTCAAGAAGAATCCTGTGAGAGAAAGCCCACTCCCTTGACAAGAATCCTGTGAGAGGAAGCTCACTCCCTCGAGAAGAATCCTGCGAGAGAAAGCCCACTCCCTGGAGAAGAATCTCGGTAGAGCATCACAAAAAACCACAAATGCTTGGAAAATTATTAGTGGTTTTAAACTCTATACTTCAGTGTCTCGATGCTGCCTCGTCTAACTGAAAGAGGGAAGCAGGAAAATAAACAGACATCTACAAGGAAAACAATTAGACAAATATATGTATGAAGAGGTCTATATTTTACTTAACAAATTGTCTATTTACAGAAAGCAATTTACAACCGGCATTCACAACATGACCACAATAGATACGATCTGGGCACTGTTTTGTCCGTTATGGCATCCGCACCACAATATATCTTGACTCAATTGATTTGCGGATTATTCTCAAATAAGTATTCAGCCTAAAACACAAGATAAGACAATTTGAAATAACGATAGAATGTCATTTATAAATATAACATTGTCTCCAATTCCAAACTGTGGTCAAAGGGAAAACCGAAAATGGGGAGACGGATGTTGGAGAGGTTGGGCATCAGAGTTTTCAGACATATATAACAATAGTTCTGTATATTTGAACAATATGTGTCCGTCTGGTTCTTCGCTGAAATAGTTTTCGTGTCGCTGCCAACTATTCCTATGAAAAAACTTGAAAATTAATGAGTCCTGCATAGACATACGTTATGCCAGTAACATACGTTTGGCTGCCGTACTGACATACCAAAACTAACATACCTTAATCTCTGCGGTTGATTGAGAAGGCTTTTGCTTTAATTAAAGAATATATCCATTACGTAAAGTTTTAGCAAAATGGGATTAAATCTATCCTTGATAGTGGCAAAGAGGAAAGAAAATCTATTTCTTAGTTATATTAGCTACGCAATAATTAGGGATCTGTTCATATTTGGAAAACATGCTACCGCACAGTACATCAATTCACATTACACTGCTTATACATTTTAAACAAGACTTTCATTTTCGCTTATTCATAATTACACGGTCGTGTGTGACGTTTTTAATATTGTACTATTGGTTAAGTAAGTCTAACAACACAGTGTACGAAATACTGAAAGTATAATGGCGCAAAGTGTCTGAAAAATTCTCCATATCTAAAACTTCAAAAATGTCCATTATGTGGAAGTGAGTTATATGGACATGCAGCGGCCATTGTGTTAGTCAATAATCACGAACGATATGACAAACTTCATTAGCACATTACTTTTGTTTCGATTTGTAGAGTTTGGAGGAGAGTAACGACGAAATTAAGAAAACGTTAATCGGTCTTGTTCTCATTACAAGTATCCATTCTGGACTGGTGAGACAAATACGTTCTTGTTATATGTACAGCCGTTCTTGCACTATAGACACCACGCTTGAGATACTCCAAACATAATCTATACTATTAGGTATACGAGGAAGCTATTACATAAAATTAAATTAAATCATTCAAAGGATTCAACGATAACTGACAAACTGCGAGGCAGAAACGCATTAATAAAACATTATCGTTAGGAATACAACGATGGCAGTAATAGTGGTACAAATGTACGATTACAGTGTTTAAGCTATTTAAATCTACTCACAATGAAGTCAATTGGATCATCTGGTCTCACTTTACAGCACTCCAACAAGCCTTGAGATAAAGTTGGCATCACATGCTTCATCAAGTAGTTTCTGAGCGGAATTGATTGCGTTTCTAGAACTTCCTGCTCTTGCTTCTTTACCTCTTCTAGACGAGCACGCTTAAAAGAAGAGTAATGCCAATTAATACCGATCCGTCAAGTACGTTTACGGTTGTGAAAAAGATATGGGAGAGTTGTTGCTCGCCAAGGAAGATTGTGGTATTAACACTTTACATGCCTTTGGCACAGGGTTGAAAAGTGTATTCCAAATAGAAGGATATAATTTGATAATAACGAAAATAATCGTAGTCATATATAAGAAAAAACCAGCAATAATGCAGGCTGAAAATATTGGGCAATGTTGGCAAAGCTGAGACAAAATTATAAAGTATATTGTATTACAGAAACCAGCTCGAGATAAAAATGTCATGGTCGTAACCTGTGGGACCTACCGTTACAAGTTAACAGACCCGTGGTTGTGGGATACTTTTCGCCTGAAGTTCCGCGTTTAGTTCGTGCATAAAACTAGTTTAAAAATTGTCGTGACACTGCGTCAAAATTTTCACATGGCCGCCTAGAAGTGGTAATGTAAAGCATGGCTTTTACCAAAACAGAAACTCCATTGCCGATTTAAGCATCTAGTAGGGGCATGCTATAGGCACTTCAAAGGATGACTCTGTACGTTCGATTTGCAATTTTAGCACACTGTTGACATTCTTGATGACAAAGAAACCAGCTCCAAAAAGACTGCGTGGTTTCTTTTCCAATGCAAGGCTAAAATATTATCCGGGTAACTACACATCTTAGGTTCGAGGTTACTGCTTATGAAATCCCAAACAATGCATCGTGTTACAAAATGGCCAAGCGTGTCGTTGAGCCTTATTACACGTACGACTAATCTCGGGTTTATAACGTGACTAAAGCGGTCCTGGATCGGCCACACAAATCGTAGCATGTAAAGCAACCTTGAGGATGTAAAGAACTTCAATACATATCCAACGTATTCTCTATTTTCAAAAGTTTGGCAAGGATTTGTCGGTAGCCTGAATACTGCCAGATTGTACTAGCAATCAAGTACTAAAAAACATTTCCCGATGAGTTATCTCGAGCAACTAACAACTGTACGAACGTTGTAACACGTTTGGTGTATCATACAAACAAAACAATACTTATAGTAGTTACCCATTCCTGCAATGCTTCAGCCCGCTGGCGAGCCTCTTCCACTTCTTGTCGTTCTTTATTTTCCTTTTCTTTTCTCTCCATTTCAAGCTATTGGAAATAGAAAGAACTAAAAATTGTACAGGAACATTCTAATTTCTTCGGGGAAACATGAAATTCGAAAATTTCGCATATTCAGGAAAATTTCTCTGATCACGATTGTTCAAAACATCATATCCCAACCTCTGCCACAAGAAATAAGTGAGAGCTAAACGGCGTCAATACAAGTTAGCGCAACTGGTTCATACGTTTAGCGAGCTTGTGCGTCATAAATAAGCAGAGTAAGCAAATTTACTAGTGACAACATTAAGACTACATTCATGTAACTAAAGCTCCTAGAATAACTGTGTCAGCCTTCGAGAAAGAACTACTTACTCCCTCTACTGCCAATACCTGTGCCATAGATACCTTGATGTTAAGACACCAGATTCAAATTGCAAGAACTGTAAGCTAAAGCACTGTTTCAAACAACAGAATTGGACCAGGAGCCTATTTTGTTGTGGTGTGGATTTATAAATATGCTAATTAGGTTTTAAAAGACACTAGAGAAGAAACAACAACGGGACTCCCACCCGTAAACGGAACCCGTAACCAACGCATTCGAAACGTGTGCTCCACCAACGGAGCTACATAGCCTACATTTAAAACATCTTCTATTTCTTTAGTCCCCATATCAGCTACAAAACCTACACTGGTGGGTACCTACATCAAGATCTACACTTTTATTCGAGCCCAGCCTCTCTACGCCATGTTTACATAACAATACGAAAAAGATATATCATGCCTAATGAGAGTAACCTGAGAACTGGAGATGAAAGTTGAGTAAATTCTCAATAGGCTAACTATTCGAGCCTTATCGATTGCTTGGTAAACTAATAATTTTTAGAAATATTAATGAGTTGCTTGTCACTAAGTTGTTTATTCTGAGAAATTCAAAATTACTGGTCAAAAAATTCAGGATCCAATGTTGTGCCCCATATTAAATCATACATCAACGGGATTCCAGAAGCATTGTATTTATGTGCACTGTAATACTAGCAAAGTTTACCTTTTTCTCGATTTCTATTCTCTCCAATTCCGCCAGTTCCTCTGGAGTAGGGCCTGAAAAAGGGCGATAACCATACGCACATCAAGGCAAACCCGAAGTATCGTTATTGATATTACGCCTGGTTGTAAGGTTTTTCTTCCAACGAAATATCCATGTTATTAAATTACGCTACGGAAACCACAATACGGTAGTCATTTATTGTAGACGTCAAATGAAATAAATGCTCCAAAACAACACAGGATGCTTAAACGAAGTGGTTATCGTCTTTAGGTTTTACCACTAAGAATTGAGGAAGGATTTCAAAAGAGTTCTGGACATTTCACTAACACAAGGAGTGTATGATTTGGCAGTGAATTGACATGCGGCTTCCACTCAGCACAACCGCATATCCGTGCTGAAATTTACAATGATACTAGAAATAAAAATGTATCGAGTAGCGGACATAACACATATGAGGATAGATTTCACGATATGCTTGATACTGAGCACGGCCATTGCAGTAAATAAGACATTGGAGAGAAGCAACGCATCATGAAACCACGAAACAAATAGGACAAGTCGACACGTCACTTGAGTTACCAAAAGTATGCCAGATGCAAAATATCCGTTTAACGCAGAGGTGTAGCAAGAAATCTACATGCAAAAAGAGTGGAACAAAATTTTGTTGCCACAAACTTGATCGAGTGATTAGTAATTTGTCAGCTCGACTATAAAAATAGCCACGACGGCTCGACGTTGCATAACATTTTCGCATAGCCACTTTTTATAAATTTATAACAAAAGTTCGACATTTCAGGCAAATGAAGTGAATCGATTTGATCTATCTACATAAGATATGATGTGAGAATCTATTAGTAATATACATCTCAAGCATATTGATCTAAATGCGAAACGTAGGATGGAAGTATCTCGCACGCATTGTATTTTGGTACTAGGAACATGAAGAGGTAACGAGATTGCCATTCTTTTACTTCAGAACCATTTACAGTGCAAGATATCAAATGATACAGAAAAGTACCATCGTAACGTCATTGTTCAAGGTACTTTCCCTATTCCTACAAGGCTGCTTATTTGCTCCCCTATTTTTTTTCTCATTATGGTCTACTCTGATGAATAAGACGATGAAAATTTTGTCTCTTTTGCATGAAGATCCAATTGATTTGGAACGACACTGAAACTCTACACACGACGTATGCAATGTCTGTCTATTACTAGCAACGCTTGGAAGATTAGCACGACTATGGGTCATGCACCGCGGCGGAGTAATACGCCAAGCTACCGAGATAATGGCCAGTAAGAGTAAAATCTAATTTCTAGCCACCTTTTAAGAATGCAAGCACAATTCAAGCCTTTAACTCGATCAGATTTTAACCAGAGACAAACAGTAGGTTATCAAGAAAAAGGAGTTGCCAGACATCTTCAAAAACAATAGAAGCTCATAAAATTAAACAAACGGAGGCGGAAAGCATTTCACACTTGAGATTATAAATGAGAAAACCCCCAAATTAACTAAGTTTGGAAAGGCAACAACGCATTCGTAAATATGAGTCCAGGCAATTCAGATGCTGTCTCTCCAGTACCTTAAAATTAAAAAGCACTATTAAAGGAAACTTCAGGCTAACCACCCAGGCACAGACTCCATGCGCAGATGCTTTGCATTTCCTGTCAGTAATGGTTTCAAATGCATACCTGTCGTCATACGCTAACACGTGCACACACACGTACACACGTGCACACACGCATACATACAAACGCACTAATACACATAAACACATACATACAAACAAACGCACTAATACACACAACCACATACATACAAACAAACACACACATACACACAAACGCACTAATACACATAAACACACACATACACATTCAAACACACACACATGCACACAAACACAGGCATACACACAACACACACATACACACAAACAAACACACAAACACACATGCATACACACAAACGCAAGAATACACACAAACACAGGCATGCACACAAACACAAGCATACACACAAACACAAGCATACACACAAACATAAACACATGCACAAACACAAACACAGATGCACAAAAACTCACAAAGACACACAACACACAATCCACACAAACACACGCATCCACACAAACACACACACGCACAAACACACGCATACACACAAGCAAACACAAACACGAGCATACACACAGACACACATACACACAAACAACCACAAACACACACACATGCATACACACAAACACATACATACACACATACACACACACAAATGCACGCCAATAAGCATATAGATAGCTCCTGTATCCTTCAACAATAATAGACACCGTCCTTGTGCTAGGTCATTAGTGATCTATCATGATCGCACGTATTAATAAAACTGATGTCGGTAACCTTCATGACGTCCACTAAGTAAAACATTGCGTCTTGTAATATTGCAACCATCATTCACAAATCCTACAGGGCGATGATGTGAGCATGACATAGTGATCTTCTTTTATAAGATTTGGTGCATGCTTTGACATCTGAGTTACGTTCCTTATAAGTATTATTGTTCTCACGAAATATTAATCCAATTGATAACCATCGCATAATTTCTTCAAAATAAGTCTTTCTGCATTTAATGCTATTCGCTACGAACTTCGTGAATTGATGTGGTCATGCCATGGAGGATATCAGAATGACTCTTTTATAACTGATTCTTTGAGTACCAAATAAAACATCGATTGTGGTAAAGGTTGTGCAAACGCACGCAAATGACTCTAAATGGCTCTGTATAGTTAAATATGCTTTTTTTAAAAAAACACAACAACAATTAACAGGGATGCCCACAGCTACAAACCATAATTTCTCGGCTTTCCCATGATCTCGATTATTTTGTCAACAACCTCTTGCATGTTTGGTGTCGGATCTCTTGTAATATCTAAAACAATATGAAGAAACGTTAAGTAAACGTAGTAGTATATTGCCTTTGCACGATTGCAGAGATTAAAAATCGGTCAATAGTTCACATGGCCAACATACTAAAAGTAACATTATAGTACTTACTGCAGTCAAAGACTTGCTTTTTGAACATTGAGTTTGGGGATCAACAATTTCTGCCTGTATATAATTTGGAAATATGTTATAATGAAGAAGAGGGAGTTTGGAATGACAATCTGCTTCACCTTAGCTCATTTGGTAGGACACACGTGTGAGGCCTGAGTCCGAATCCCAGTGGTGATATATCATCTGCTTCGAAAGTAGTTTTTCAACAGCAATAGATGACGTGAACCTTAGTAATAAGAACTAGAAAATAAGTTGAGTTTGTTAACTCGTACATTTCATAAAATAAGTTGAAGCCACCATAAGAGTTATCATGAGCACGCCTAACAGAGTGAAACATTAATATAAAACATTTTGTTAAGAACAGGACTTCGCTAAACTAGCTCTGCTAGTGCCTCTGAAATGCAAAATCCAACTTTTTAGGTCAACTTCCCTATCCACGTTGGAATTATCTGACTATACAGAAAATGGACAAATATCGAATTCTGCTGGTGAAGTAGCTAGTTAAACAATATATAAACCGTCTTGATAACGTAATTACCGCTTATCTTGGTACAAAAAGAGCTCTGTAAATCTTGTGCAAGTCATAATTTAAACCAAAATATTAGTGTCATTTTAATACTTTAGAGTAGCAGAGGCAGCACGGAACAATATAGTAATAGAGACAACACTGTTGAAGTTAGAGAGGGAAGCTGCAAGAGCCTCGTTCAGTCTTCAAATACAACTCATTTCATCCTCTCAACCTTCACCTAGATTCCTGCAATGCTAGACAGAGACAGACTAACAGTGGCTTGCAGAAGAATTTCTGAACTGGGGGCACGCCGAAATTAAAGGCCTGATGCAGGAATTTGCAAGGGGGTCAAAAGAGAAAAGTTGAAAAATTTTATTTCATGATATGGACCAAAACCTTGAAAATTATCAAATCCTGTCATCAAAAAGGTATAATGTTTCTACAAATCAGTCTAAATGTAATGATTCAATAGTGGGGTACCATGGCAGAATACCTCGCCTTGCGCACACAAGTGACGACGCCAATTTTCCAAATCAGCGCTGCCCTGATGAGCAGTGTGGGCCAGCGGAGACACCAATATGTCAGAAGACAAAACCTTTTGCTAATGCTAATAACAATGCTATTGGAGGACATCTTGTTGAAAGACATATTTCACGCCAAGAAGCGCACCTTCAGAAAGACTTAAGGAATAACATATGTAGTTTATAGATTACACGATTAATCGATTAATCGATTGATCGATCGATTGATTGATTGATTGAGCAATTAGTTTCATGCAAATTCTCTCCCTGAGGAAGTTTTCTAAAGTAGTAGTCCTTTATCCTTTTGGTACAACATGCGATCAGTTTTTCATCCGCGTGGGTATTTAACAGACACTCTTAACAGCATTATGTTCTTTCGGGAACTCCTTATAAGCTTAAACGTTCCGTCTTTTTGCTTGATAATACTTTTACCTTTTCATAATTTCCGAAATGCAACAAATCACCCAAGAACAGCATCGTGCTGGAGCAATTTTTGAAGGATCGGATGCATATATCAACAAGCCTATATAGAATGCATAGCACATTTACAATACAGTATATGACCCTTAGATCTTCACTATGTCCTCAAAAAACTATTTACAATCCAGTATATGACCCTTAAAGACCTTCCTTATGCCCTCAAGCAAAAAGCTTTAAGAAATTGGCATACTGGGCTTCTAGCAGACCGTTAAAGATCGTTGTTCAAGTCAAGAAGAAGAAAGAAGAAAGCTAAATTGCCAAAGATCTATTATTATTATACTGTAATCAAAGACGCTGGGCCCTAGACAGCAGTGTAAAATTGTGTTGAGGATTTATCTTGGTAAAACATGGCATCCTTAATCATCAACAGATCAAAGATGAAGCATTTCTCCGAACAGTTCAGAAACTAAATTGGCAAGAGTAAAATTTACTGAATGACTTTGTGTAAATGTCCGCATATCAACCAAAGGAGTAAGTCTAAACTTCTTTATAGTACCAAAGCCAAATCAACGGTATCCTTCCATCAATGTGAAAATCCTATCTAATAAAACTAACCACACCTAAAAACAACATCTTAGTGTGTTAATTGCTTTCCATTGCCAAGAAACATGCCGACAATCAATAGCTTATGCATAAACAGGTGATCCGTGCAACACAATCTTTGTTAAGACAGGTTGCTGATGGTCAGTATTCTCTGTATACCAATATTCAAGCTATACAATCTCCTTTTCTATCTTCGATTGACTCTAGAACAACACGGAATTCTTTCATATTTTGCGAGAAAAATAGCGTCGAAGTAGCGACTAAGCAATTCTAGGTATGCTGGGTGCAAACGCCATATACCTATAAGGCAAACTGTAATAATAAAAGATTTATTAATAACAGTTCAGTTGATAGACACGGCGGCCCTTGTCGATTTGGAATAATTCCCACTTTTGCAGGGGATGAACGACAATGATAGCAGATAGAGACAGCAATCCCCAGCATCCAGGGACAAAAGTGTATGTCCCTTACTAAAACCTTCAGTGACAACTAATTTTCGGCAATGTATCTCTTGGAGATTTTCCGGTTTTCCGCAAGACATTCCTGTTTTTCAAGAGTAATTTTACTTTGTTCTTACCTCATATTGAAAATTAAAAAACCGAAAAAGCTCCTAAAACACGTCATACATCCACACCAACATCACCAGAAGGTACTACGGGTCAATGCACTGCAAGTTTCCACCCCCCAACCCCCCCAACAACAGTCCACTCGGGCTCGGATAACTGACATCTCTGCCTTTGCGCTCATTACATGCTGAGTGAATGAGGACAGACTATAAAAACTGCTATTGAAAAGGGCATAATATTCACACAGTCGGCATCAATTGATGTAGGATAAACTCGTCAACTTACCTATATGATCCGGATGAATTTCGAGCTCATCGAAGTAGTTAAGCACAGTTTCATCTTCTGTGTTATTTGATCGATATTCTGTTAATCGACGAACCAAGCCTTCCTCAGTGTTATGAGTTCCAGCAACAACCGACTCCGGGAGGTGCATGATTCTATTCTTCAGAAACTCATCTGGGGCATCAAGGCATACAACAACCTCTATATCATTCAAAGACAGAAAAAAAAATTAAGATTAGGTAAACGACTAGGATAGGATGATAGGATTTCCAATTATAATGGTGGTCCTGGAGGGCACTGGATATTCTTTAATATAATCAGGAAGTTGAAGACGGATTATTTAATTGCTTTCGTGCAAGATTGATAGTTATAGGATCTACGTGCAAGTTCCATCTTGATATTTTTATAGACACAAGTTACTAAAAGTGTGATTAACGTTACCTTCTCTGTTTAGAAGAGCAGATCTTTATCAACAATGCCAGTACATAATTACACTCTAGAGTATCGATAACAAAACGAGTAAGAACTTCAACCAGGCTCGTAACTGAGCGCGGGGGGGGGG